>PVLD010011173.1:0-66611 GCA_004027595.1 Dinomys branickii
TCCAGGTCCTTTTAACAACTGCCCAGAGAGTGAGGGTGAGGGTGAGGGTGAGGGTTAGGGTTAGGGTTAGCCTTCCTGCCCCACCCCAGGACTTCCTACCCAGGGCCACCCTGACCGTCTGTGTCCTGCTCAGGACCCACCCTCTACCGGAGCAGACTGCGGAAGGCCACTAAGCCATGCTGAACCCCAGGCATTAATTAGTTTCTGGGCTGTTAAGTGTTTCTTCCCATTTATGCAAATCAGTGAGGTAAGAGGCATATAATGAAGTGTTTGTGGTTTAATACTGTGCAGTAGGAAGGAAGATGAATTTTAATTACTGGCTCCTAATTGGATGGACAGCTTGTTAATATCCTCCTGACAGGCTGTCTGCCCACCCACCTGGCCCGGGGTCTGTTGACCTCCCCCTCCAGGGCAGCAGCACTGAATATAAGCACCTCAGCGAGGCTCTCCTCCCTGTCCTTGCTCAAGAGTCAAGCCAGGCATTCCTTCTGCCCATACTTCATACTTCAGGAGTTCCTGTGAGTGCTGGGGCTCCTGTTGTAATTCCCACAGTGTTCCTCGTAGCGTGGCCCTGGGCAAGCCCACCTCCTCTCGGAGCCCCAGGTTCTCAACTGAGTACTAGAAGATGGGGGAGGGGCAGGGGACGTGAGCAGGCTGCGCAGACAGGGACAGTTTTCCAGAGAAGCGAGAAGTCACATAGCCTTGGGGACAGCTGGGGAGAAATGATACGGGGTTTCTGGGACAGTGGGGAGCTGGGTGGACCCAGAGGTAGATGGTGCTGAGGAAAACCCCTCCTGCTTGTCCTTCAGGGCTCTGCTAGGTGGCACTTCTTCTCAGACCCAACCCTGACCCCTGGGGCCTGAGTTGAGGGTCCCTGCCATGGGCCCAATCTCTGCTCACCTACTCTTCGGAGGGTCCATCATTCAGGCCTGTTCTGCTGTGCTGATTTTGGGTCCTGGGGCCCAACTTATCTCTGTCACTTGAGACATTTGATGAAGGTAAGAATGATCTGTACCTGAGGCCAGGCTCAGGCTGGATCTGCCTGCTGAGGGTGCTTCATGCTAAGTTTCCAGAGCAGGTTAGCAATAGGGAGCCATGGAGAGCTCTAGACCAGGGGCTGATGAGGTGAAAATCTTCATTGATTCCCTCTGTCTCCTTTCAAGCTCCCCTCCCTTTTTAGCACCCAATTGTGACCTAACCACCCTTTGCTGAGCCCTCCTCTGGGCCTTCAGGCTCTGCTGGGCTCCCAACTTGGTGCTCAGGCCAATAAGAGCCTCAGCCACCCTCCTCCAAGGCCTGGTCCTGGGTTTCCCAGACAGCAGCCTAGGCAGCTGTTCACTTTGCAAGTGCTGATCCCCAGGCCTCTGTGGGGCCAGGAGGACGAAGGAGCGCAGGAGCCCCTGGCTGGGAGGCTTGTGGAGCTCTCACAGGGCTGCAAGGCTACAAGAGCGGCTGCAAAGCAGATGCCAGACAGATGTGCTTCTACCCATACTGAGCGGTCCCATGTGGCAGCGGGATGAGTCCAGATATTTATTAAGCAATCGCTGCACAGGTCAAAGGCACAGAAGCTGCAGAATCAAGCCGATGAGGCAGACCCAGGTTCGAATCCAGCTTTCCCTCTGGGTGCTATGTGACCCCGGACATGTTCCCTTAGCCTCTCTGAGCCTTGCTTTTGTCATCTGTGAAAGAGAATTATCATACCCACCTTATGGAGTTTGTTGCTGTATATTAGGGGCACAGCTGGGGCCCAGCGTATAGTAAACATCTATTCTATACCTTTCGTTAGGGATAGGCTGATAGACCTGTGATAGAAAGTAGGGTCCTGAAAGTCAGAGGCTGAGACCCAGAGGAACCTTTGGATTGGGGACACCTGGACCATGTTCTGTGAGGGCAACCTGTGATGGAGGGTGAGTCGAGGTGGTCATGCAAGACTTGAACACAGGGAGGTTTGTAAGCATCGCCCAGGGGTGACTCTTCTGAGCTGAAAGGGTCGTCACAGGGGTTGGGGTCACAGGGCCGGAGGTTAAGGGTGCAGAGCTCTGAGGTTGGAGTGCTTGAGCTCCCGGCTTACTTCTGCTCATTCCCCACACCTGACCCTGGACAAGTCGGCGAGGAGGATCCTAGTACTGACCCTGGGAAGGTGTCCCAAAACCAAACAAGCCTAGCAGAGTGCCAGGCACATAGAAAGTGCTCAGCAAACAGCGTTATTGGTGATGGTGTCAGCGTCACAGGTACAGGACAGAGGATGCGAGACGCGCGAGGAGGGCTAGGAGGCAGATCCGCATCGACATCTTGATTCCTCAGCACTCAGGAGGGTTTCTGGACCAAAGTTTATTTATTTATTTGTTTATTTTTTGCAGTACTGGTGCTTATTCTACTGAGCTATATCCCCAGCCCTCAGGAGGGTTTCTTGTACGGGAACCGTGGTGCGTCAGCTCAGGGTCGGGCAGCTCTCTAAGGCTCTGCAGGGGCCTGCACAGTGTGTTTCAGACACATGGGCCTTGGCTTCCCTCGTAGAAGACAGTGTTCCAGGATAAACTCTGCTTTCCCTGCCCTCTGGTTTCTGCTAACACCTGCAGTTTGCCAGCTCTCTAAGGCTCTGCAGGGGCCTGCACAGTGTGTTTCAGACACATGGGCCTTGGCTTCCCTCGTAGAAGACAGTGTTCCAGGATAAACTCTGCTTTCCCTGCCCTCTGGTTTCTGCTAACACCTGCAGTTTGCCAGCTTCCCCACAGCAGCATTGGCCCCGCCAGTGTTGGGGTGGGAGGAGTGGAGAAGGTGCCCCCCACACATACCCAGGGCCCCTGGGGAAGGTGCAGGAGCTTCTGCCAGGGTCTTGCCTGGGTTAGGTAAAGAGCTCATAACTTCCACACCAAGACTCAGAGCACAGGGCCTCACAATGGCGGGTGTCTTCCAACTCCTGAAAAGTTATTAATATGAAAAGCAAAATACCATGATAAGCCATCATTTATATCAAATCCAATTTAGCTCCTGTTCTGGTGAATCACTTGAGTGAAAACAAGCTAAGAACATGAAGAGAAGTAAACAATCGACCTCTGGAACAAGTGGGTGGCTGGCACGCGGGCGCATAGCGAGGGTGGGGACAACGAGAACAGAGCAGCTCTGCCCATCACGCTACGGGGCGGGGTGGGCGTGGCCCCTTTCTACAGCGGGGGAGACTGAGGCACAGACAAGGCCACACACTTGCCCAGAGCTTTAGACTGCTAGTTGCAGAACCAGGACTTGAATTCGCGTTCGGCTGACTGCTGTTCTGATTGGGGCTTTCGGGGGAGTTGTTTCCAGGTGCTTGGTATCCTGGGCACAAGCCTGAGCGGGACACTCCCAAGTAGCAAGAGTAAGATTTATTAGAAGTGAGAGTACGCTCCACAGGGTGCAGGCAGGCTGATGATGAGAGTGCAGGGCCCTGAGGGGGGCAGGCGCTGGGTCTCATAAGGTCCTGGCAGTATGGGAGGGCCCAGCGGGACACCTGACCCTACCCCCTCATCAGGAGAGGGAATGTTTTGGGAGGAAGTTTTTAGAGGAAGTGTCATGGTATCCAGGCCCACTGGGGTGGGTTCAACACCGCAGTGCAAAGGAGGCTGGACACAGGCCAGGGCTTTATGCCTGGGAGTCTGGGGAGACAGGGTGACCTCCGAGTGTGGATTTTCTGGTATTTGATGTAGCCGCCCTTGCTGTTTGGTTTCTCTGTTCGTGCACCATGGCTTGCTGTTGTCTCCCTGTCCTCACTCCGTTGCCTGGATAGGTGTCCCCAGGGCCAGACACTGAAGCCTGGGGCCCAGTCGGTGGTGCTCTTGGGGCTGGATGAGACTATTGGGAGGTGGGGCCTGGAGAGAGGGGCGGGACTCGCCTTTCAGGGGGGGTTTTAAGCCCCTCCCCCCGCCAGCCTCCTCCTTCTCTCTTTTGCATCCTGCTGCGAAGTGAACAGTTTCTTTCGCCACGTGCTGTTCCCTTGTGGAGTCAAGGGGCCCCAGGCTGAAGCCTCGGAAGCTGAGCCCTGATAAACCTGCCCTGTGTCTAACTGGGTTGTCTCAGGTGTTCGGTTACTGTGAGGGAAAGCTAACAAACACAGCCTCCGAGCACGCGCTCCTTTTCCCTGCTTTCCAGCCCTCCTGCTGAGTTTCCTTCCTGCCGGCTGGCCAGCCTGCCTGCCTTCTGCTGTTTTCCCGGCCTTCTTTTCTTTCCTTCCCACCCTTCCTTCTTTCCTTCAATCCTATCTTGTTTCCTCAGGGATTGTCCCGTGCACTGCTCCCAGCAGCACGGGAGAGCCTCCCTTTCTCCCACATGGTGTTAGAAAACAGCAACCTTCAGAAATTTTGAGTCTGTGCAGTATTTATTTATTTATTTATTTTTTGAGACAGGGTCTTGCTATACAGTGCAGGCTGGCCTTGAACTCCCTATACAGCTGAGGCTGACCTTGAACTTGCGGGATCCTCCTGTCTCAGCCTCCTGAGGGCTGGGACTATGGGCATGCACCACCGTGCCCGGAAGTATTGATTTTTGGCACATGAGTGTGAGCACTTTTTCCTAGATCCATGAACCACTGGTATTTCTTCTGGTGCTTGATGGGCCCACAGTCCATGGTACATTTCTGGTCTTTGGTTCTTACTGATTTCTAGGAGCTTTTTACATATGAAGGATGTCATTTGTAAGAGGAATCTGTGTTAGTTTCCCTGGCCACACCAAACACCTCAATCGAGGGGGCTTAAAAAGCAGAAATTATTTTCTCACAGTGCTGGAGGCTGGAGGCCCGAGGTCAAGGTGCTGCAGGCCTGGTTTCTCTTGCGTTGCCTCCTTGTGGCTAGCAGACAGCCACCTTCTGGCTGTGTCCTCACATGGTCTTGCTCTGCTTGGGTGTCCCTGGTGTATCTTTTGTGAGTTAATGTTTTCTCTCTGCATAAGGACACCAGTCAGGTTGGATCGGGGCCAACCCTAATGGACTCATTTTAACTTAATCATCTCTTTAAAGGCCCCCTTTCCAAACACAATCACAACCTGAGGTATGCGACTTCAGACGAACACTATTCAGCCCGTCACAGAGCCACACTTTTTTCCTCAGTTGTCTTTTTCTTCCCCTTCAGCACGGTGTATTTCCCTGTCATCACTATGCAGTATAGCTTCCTCACATCCTTGACTTTGAATATCTGAAGTCAGGCCTGTCTCCGAAGCAATTTGTCTTCTGAGACAACTCTGTCCAGAGGAGAGGGTGTGGCGGACTTTGTAGTCCCTTTGACCTGAAGTCCTGGCAGTGTGTCCCATAGCAGGGTGACCTTGGGCAAGTCACTGGATCCGAGTTTCAGAGCCACACCTCTGCAAATGGTGCTAATAATAACCTGCCGCAGGACTGCAAGGGCTATAGAATTAGGTGATAGCTATAAAACGTGCAGCCCTGCATCTGGCCATCAGAGGGGCCCCGGATGCTGTGGCCATTTCAGCCATCTTTATGAATGACAGCCTGTATTTGTGAAGCACTAAGGACACAGAGGGCATGAGGCCAGGGGTGATCTCGAGCTGGTCATGTGCATGTGTCTGTTCACATCTGAACCTGCAGCTGGGGTGCTTGGGCCAGGCCCCATCGTCATGTGAAGCCCAAGTTAGGAAGAGGGAAGATCCACAGATGTGTGGGCGCCTCGCTCAGCAGAGCAAGTCCAAATTTCTGCAGATGTGAAGGGCTGGCTAAGGAGGGCCAGGTGCTTAGGAGCTAGAGCGGGGAAAGTAGAGACCAGAGAGTATCTTCATCAAAGTGGAAGGCATGCCCTTCTGCTCCTGTTTGGAAATGGGAGGTGATATGGGGATGCTGCTGGGGAAACAGGAACGTCCTTTGCCTAAACAAACAGACCGTACGCATGTTTGGTGGAGTCTGGTCACGATGCTGCAGTTCTTGCTGGGTGAATGGCCACGAGAATAAGCAGATGTCATCCAAGGGACCCCTCAGTGCCCTTGGGGACTGAGGGCCAATCACAGCCTTCTGGGCTGAGGCGCGTTTGCAGGGAGACAGAAGAGCTGGCTTTGCTGGCTTAGGGCTGGGGAGAATGTACCCAGGTAGGAGCAGGTGTCTAGAGATGTCAGCCAGAGAGTGAGACCGGCCAAGGGTGCTGTTGGGCAGAACAGCTCCAGGAGACAGTGGGAGGGGAGGAGTTTGGGTGCTGGCGTGTGATCATCTCCTCTAAGTCTGGCCATAATCCTGCAAAGCGGATGCCACTGGCCTTTGTGCAGAGGAGGAGAAAGACTGGAAGAAGTGAAACAGCTGCCCAAAGTCAAGTCGGGGGGCAGGTGCAGGAGCCCCTGGAGTGGGAAAGTGTCTTGGATGCAGGTGCACTGGTGAGAGCGAACCCTGTGGAAGGGCCCTGGGCCCCCACCATGCACCTGCTTTGCTGGGTGCCCTCCTCTCCAGGACCACTGTGGCGTTCCTGTGTGCCGGCAGCAGCTCCTTAGCGAAGGGGGATCTGCCATAGCTGCAGCCTCATGTGGGACCTGGATCGTCCCAATCTGTGGAAGGAGGGGCAGTGTCAGGCCTCCGCTTTGCCCATCCCTGCTGAAAAGGACCAGTCTCCCTCCCCACCCCCGTGCCCCATAGCAGAGGAACAGTGTGCCCTGAGGGACACCCTGGAATGTGAGGCTGCTTCCCCAGCTCTCCACCCCAGGTCATGCAGCGTTGCCTTCGTTGTGCTGAGCCTGTCACCAACCCCTGGATCCTGTGTCCCATGGGGCCACCTGCTTCCCTTCAGCACTCCCATCGGTGGGAGGTGACCAACCAATTTAGCATCATGGCCTGGAATGCGCCCCAGAGGTGCCTGGGACCTTGAGCACTGGGCCAGTGCTCCCTGCTGTCTTGGGGCGGGAAGTGGCAGAGTAAAGAAAGCAAACCCACTGATGTCCAGGGAGGGCCTCGGCCACCGCTGCCAGGGCTCCCTCCACATCACTGCCCTCCACAGAGCCCATCGGGCTGTTAACTTACACATAATAACCCTTAGACACTGCCATTAAGTCACCTCTCATTCTTAAAACTGCCCGGGAAGGGAACGCAGGGTGATGTATGGAGGCATTTATGGCTGGCGCCAGGCAGCATGAGGACTCAGCCATTGTCAGGCACAGGCGCTGCTGCATAAATATGAACCAGTGTGAGAGCAGAGCCTCCCACGGCTCGGTGTGCAGACCCCGCTGCCTGAACCCTGCACCGTCAACACTTGGCTGAGGGTCCCCGAGGATGGAGAGCCTGGCTTGAAGCTGGACCGCTGTGTCCCTGATGTCGCTATAGCCTGGTGCACTGGGGGCCGCATTACTTTATTCCCTGCCCACTTCCTTCTTTCACTCATCTTCTTTCTCAGTCACCCTTGAGGTTGTGCTGCACAAGGAACAGGATGGAGGAGGACCGGAAGTACCACCTGCCGTAATCAACCTACCTGGTCTTTTTCACATGGATCCCATCAGACCCTGGATTTACACCACAGTAAAGGTGCTTCCACCCGTTTAGGCTGGGGAAACCCCAGAATGTGTCCAAGGCCCCCCAGCACGTAAGTGACATGGCTGGGATTTACATCTACACCTGTGCCAGGCTCCAGGCTGGCTGGGCCAGGGGTCAGGGCTGGAGCTGGTGGCCCCCAGAGGTGGACCCAGACAGCCAGAGGAGTTGCCCTCGGTGAGCACAGAAGGGTGTGGGACTCAAGGCGTGGCGTGGCACTCACACAGGAGCCCGCAACTGGCAAACAGACAGTGTTAATATTTAATGAGTGCTGTGACTGTAGGGAATTGGTGTGTACTCAGCAATTCTTCCCGTCTGCCCTTGGCAGAGGGTTCAGGGTCCAGGGAGGACTGCAATGGCCGTGTAGAAGCTCTCTGGTCCCCACTGACTTCTGGCAACCTGGCCTGGGTTTGGGTACTGAGTCGGGGAGAGCAAGGTACAGTGCAGAGTGTCTCGGGCCTGGGGATATCCCTCCTGCCCAGATGACGGTACCCAAATATTCTTTCCTCTTCCTTTTCCTCTAAGCCCCTCTGTCCAGCACCCACAGAGGAACCAACTGCCATGCTGGGTGTCCTGCTCCTCCCAGTACCAAGACAGCCTGAGGGTTCAAGGCCAAATTCTGTGTTATCTAAGACTGCGGGGAAAATCAGCGCCTCCTCTGCTACCCCGACTTGGTGTGAGGACAGTGGCACGGGTGCCTGCATCAGAGGTATCTTTGCTGTGGCTGGAGCCCCTCAGGGTGGGGTAGTTTCCATGGCAGTTCCATGTGCCTGATTAACAGGAAAGGAAGCTGAGCTCACTGTCATGTATCTGGAGGAGAGAGAGAGTTTCTCATGTCACAGAGTCCTGGAGACAGAGGGACAGGCTGTAAAGGGGGGTTACTGGTGCTAAAGAACTTGGGGTCCCTTTTTGGGTGCTTGGGGTACAGAGCTGAGCTGTCTTCTTGGTGAGAGTGGCGCTCACTGGAGCCTGGAGAGGGAGGGGCTGCCGGAAGTGGCAGCGAGGGACCCCCACAGCCTTGGGATGGATGGCCCCGCAGTCCGATCCAGGCTCTGCACCCCACCCCAGCACACAGTAGGCGCCCTGGTAGTGGGAGCTGCCGTCATGGTGGCGAAGGCAGGGAAGGGCACCGGGTGCTGCCACTGGGTCCTGTGCCAGGGTTGAAAGGTACCCTGGCCCAGGCCAGAGAGGAGGTGCAGTAGAAAGATAGGCCCATGGGGGCCTGATAGCTAGCTGAGGAACAGACTCATATATTATCAGCAAAAGGTGGCTATTCCAAGTGGAGATTCTAGAATCCAGTGTGGTATAAGACACATCAGTGGCTCCCAAATGCCTTGCTGCCTGACTGTGGAAGACCCCTTTGGGATGGGACCTCAAATATACAAGGTCTGAATCTCACCCCCCGATAATCTGATTCAAGAGGTAAACATGCCTGTATTAAATGTTTTCTCCTTGATTTGTTTTATTATATGCCATTCACTCTGAACAATAAACTCAAGCAAGTCTCACAATAATCCTAGGGGGATAGGGACTGTCACTCTCATTTCACAGATGGAAAAAGTGAAGCAGCCAAGTGAGCAGCAGGGGGTGGTGGCGCACGTCTGTAATCCCAGCACTCAGGAGGCTGAGGCAGGAGGATTGCTATGAATTCAAGGCCTGCTTGGGCTACAAAGTGAGTTCAAGGCGAGCCTGAACTGTATAGTGAAACCCTGTCTCAAAAAGGCAAAATAAAAGAAAGTGAAGCACAGAAAGGTTAAGTCACTTGCTCAAGGCTGCACAGTAGCAACTGTCAGAGTCAAGATGTGAACCTAGAATGCCTGACCCTGGAGCCCATGATGTGAGCAACTGGATCTACCAATGCATAGGAAGGCTGGGGAAATCTCACCTTCCTTTCCCAGGCACACACCCTGGCACCTCTGTGAGCTCACAGACTGCAGATGTGGGCTTGTTCCTTTGTCTCCAGCGCTCCTGGGTCCCAAGTAGGGAGAAGTCAGATTAGGTCGGACTAGGACGATGCTGTCAGGAAGGCTTCAGGGGGCCACACAGGGAGGGATGCAGGGACGGGGGGGGGGCTGTCCCAGGTAAGCAGCACCACAGGAACAAACTCCAGGAAGGCACTAATGGGGGCCTGTGGGGGAGACAGCAAGAGGAAGGCAGGGCCTGGGAGGTGAAGCTG
The DNA here is from genome assembly GCA_004027595.1 of Dinomys branickii. Taxonomy (NCBI): domain Eukaryota; kingdom Metazoa; phylum Chordata; class Mammalia; order Rodentia; family Dinomyidae; genus Dinomys; species Dinomys branickii. Next base: position 9,657 of record PVLD010011173.1, read on the forward strand.
GGCCACGGGATGACCTTGAAGTCTGTCCTCCTGTAGTGTGAGGAGCTGGTGAGTCCTAGACTCACCGAGCCCCTCTCTTGTCCAGAGCCAAGAGAGCCCCTCTCTTGTCCAGAGCCAAGAGCCAGAGCCAGAGAGGGAGCACCCCCAGCTTCAGGGAGGGAGGATCAACTTCAGCCCCGAGGACAAGTCAAACCAATCTTGTTCATTCTATTCTCTCTGTCATTCGATGTTGAGGTAAGGAGCACCTGACACAGCTGTGACCAACGAGAGGAAGTGCCCTGGAGAGCTTCTGGGAAAGGATAAAGCAGCCCATAGGAAGAAATACTCCCTCTTCCTCCCTGCACAAGACTCTGCCTGTAGCTGATGGCTGGAACCACAGTAGCCATTTTGCAGCCACAAGGAGGAGCTAGATTTACAGACTGAGTGGAGCAGGGGAGAGTGACAGATGAGACTTGAAGCCCTGATGAGGGACTGAATTAATCAGTCCTAGAATTCTCTTAGCCTGGAACTTCTAATGAGAGCTAATTTCCTACATTGCTCAGGCCAAGTTGAGTTTCCTGTTGGGGCTTCCTATTACCTGAGCCAGAAGCACCTACCTAATACCTTGTATTAATTAAAGTTTATTAAGCACCCGTTATTCCTGGAGCAAGGCACTTTGTGTATACATTATCTCACGGTGTTCTCACGGCAATGTGGCACAGTTTGTATCTCTTTGTGTCTTAGCTCTTCTGGCTGCCATAAAAAAAAAATACCAAGCTTTTTGTCCCTAGGGATTGATTTCATGGAAGACAATTTTTCCAGGATTGGGCAGGGTTAGATTCAGGATGATTTCCGTGCGTTACGTATATCATGCCCTTCATTTCTAGGTGCACACAACCTTGATCCCTCACATGCACAGTTCACAGTAGGGTCTGTGCTCCGGTGAGAATCTGAGGGTGCCAGTGACCTGACAGGAGATAGAGCTTGGTGGCCCTGGATGAGCAAGATCAGGGGCCAGCAGCTCCTCAGGTTCTTGTAGGGGTCTTTTCCTGTCTCCTTGGAGCTGTGCGTGTGCCACACAAACACCGCCACATCAAGATATAGAACCCCCTTATCCCCCCACCAAGTCCCCTTTGTCCCTACCCCAGCCCCAGGCCCGGTGGCCTCTGATCTGCTTTCCAGCCCCATAGTTTGGCCTTTGCAAGAACTTCGTGTAAATGCAGCCGTACAGTTTGTGTCACTGGGCTCTGAGGGCATCTTTCACTTGACGTAATGCTTTTGAGGTTTAGCCATGTTCTTACACGGATCAGTAGTTTGTCCCTTTTTATTGCTGTGAAGTATTCTATTATGAAGGTTTGTCAGATCGTGCTTTATTTGAATATAAAAACACTGCCTGCCATACTTGGTTGCCCCAGAAGGCTCAGCCCTGTGCATCCCCTCCCTACCGTTCCTGCAATGAGCAAAGAAACCTCAGGCAGCAATGCTGGAGGCTGCTCACCCACAGTGAGGCAGAATCTAAGCCATTCTGGGCCTCTCTTCTCACCAGAGAGCTCGCACCCAACCCCAACCCCCTTTGGTGCTCTGGGAAGGGACTGCAGGAGTCCCGCGTCCCCCTGGGAGCCAGGGTTTAGCATCCGCACAGATGGGTCTTGGTCTTTTATCTCGTCCCAAACCTTCAAGACTCATTACCGCCCTTCCTGTTGCTGTCTAGGGGGGCGCTTTGAAGTGGAGAGAGCGTCTGGGTCTGAAGGCACAAGGAACCGGGCTGATAGAAAGGCTTAGGAGTCCGACCCTGCGTCCCTGCTTCTACAAAGCTGCTTAACCCTGTAACATGTGCTGACAGCTCCACGGCTCCACGCTACCTACCCCCTTGGACTTCAGAGCCACCAGACTGGCGCGCCTACTCCTGCTGTCTTTCTGCAGGCTCTCTCCTGCCTCCCAGGACCCCAGGCTTTTCCCCTGCCTCTGGGGGGGGTGACTCAGTTTCTCCAGGGTGTTCAGCCCCAGCTGCCCATAGCATCACCACTGGCAGCACCCGGTGCAGCACTCCACAGCACAGACCGATTCCCAGGCACAGTCCCACTGCATGGAGTCCTCGCTTTGGTCAGCTTCTGAGAGGCCCATCCTGAGCATGCAGGTCTGGGAAGCTCAGCCTGAATATCCTCTGTGTTCTTCCTGTCCCCACAGTCCCCAGCACTGTCACCAGTAGATGATGTAACCAGGAGGACAAGTAATGGGCCCGAACTTACTATTATGGTTTAAATATGAAGTAACTCCAATAAACTGAAATTTAAAGAAATAGGAAGTATCCCCCAAAGACTCACAGGCTGAGAGCTTGGTCCTCAATCCAGCCATGTTTAGAGGCCAACACTGGAGCCCAGAGAGGTGTCAGCCTCATGAGTGGATTAATCCATTGACAAGGCCATAGCTGAGCAGTCTGTTAAGGGGAAGGGCTGAGGAGAGGAAAGTAGGTCACTGGGGACGTGGGCTTGAAGGGTGGATCGTGTCTCTGCTCCTTCCCCTCTCTCAAGGTTTTCTGTCCACTTTGCTTCTGGGCTGCCATGGGTTGAGCAGCTTCCTTCCACCAGGCCATGAGGTTCCTGGCTTGGAGCCAGCTGACCATGGACTGAAACCTCCAAAATCAGTGAGCCGAAGTAAGCGACTTCTTTACGCCACACCTGTGAGTGTCGGGCATTCTGTCTCCACGATGGAAAACTGACTGACACATGTAAGAAGGAACCATGCCAAGTCTGGGATGCACAATGCCTCTTCCTCTTGCTTCACCCCAAAGTGCGCGCGCGTGCGTGCGCGCGCACACACACACACACACACACACACACACACACACACTCACACAGCTGGGGGACCCCAACTCAGCATCTGAGAGAAGCTCTCTGCTTGCAGATTCCAGGAATCAGAATTCTGCTCCTGGCTCTGTCACAGATGGGCTGTGTGTCCTCAAGCACATCACTTCACCTCCTCCTGGGCTCTTAAAATCTGGAAGAGTTGGATGCAGGACCTAAACAGACCTTCTTGCTTCTTGCTTTGGCAGCAGGCAGACTCTATGGTGGAAGGAGGTGGCTTGAGAAGGAACCACATGCCGCTTGCCCCCTCCCAACCAGAGGAGAGTCCAGGGGGAGACTGAGCCGCAGTACATGGATGGTGGGAAGAGAAAGGACTCAGAGGAAGTTGGCTGTGGAATAACAGGAGCAGCCCCCAAGGGAAGCTGCAGGACCAAGGGGGCAGATTTCCAAGGTTAAAGGCAAGAGCAGGGGACCTGGACCCACCATGGCCCTCTTGCTTGGCGGGCAGTGTCTTAGTAGTCTGGGAAGGGGGGCTTCTTCCATCCAGTCACTTACAAAGGCAACCCAAGCAGAGGCCATGCCAGATTGTCCTTCCACTCACTAGCACATCCCCCCTGTGCCAGGGGCAGTGGACAGAGGCAGAGAGAGGATAAGGAACCTGTACCATATGCGTCTGCCTCTGAGAGGCACCAGCATGCTGTGCGAGCGCCTGGTAATCACACCTCCATTAAACGCCAGTGCCGATGTTAATTCCCCAGCCCTCCTGAGGAGAGGTGGTGCCACCCCCAGTGGACCTGTGAGTACAAAGACAGCTGGCCCTGCCAGTCCCTGAGCCCCAGCTGGGTGTGGGATCCCTGGGCCCCTGCCTTCTAGAGGTGAGGCCCAGGGATGGGGAAAGACTTCTGAACCTGCACCTCAGGGCTCAGAGATGTGAAGGGACTCACTTATAATGCACAGCAGTGAGCCTGATAAGGAGCCAGGGGTCCTCATCCCAGGCTCTGGTCTGTGACCATGGAGTGGGACCAGGGTGAGTTTTCAAGGTGGTGCCATAGTGGAGAGCTACTTTAGAAACAGCTGACATCATCACTTGGGCAGATAACAGGAAGGTAGAGGCCTCCTTAGCTGACAGACACCTAACAGTCCCCAGGGTTTCAATTTTAGATACCTGCAGACACATTGGCCAAAAGGACTCTGGAGCTGTGACCTGCATTCTGATCTGGCCTCCATCACATGAGCAGCAGAGCCACTGGCCTTTCCTCCCTGATCCCTATCTGAAAAATGACATCTGCTTCCCAGAACTGTCATCGTGGTTAACAAAAACTAAAGCAAGATGACTTTTGGCATGAGTCGGGTGATCCTTGGGACAGTTTCCCAAGGAGAGGTCCTGATTTCCCCTGATGTGAAGAGTTGACATGTAACTAACATTTAAGAGTGCCTCTGTCCCCCACCTGCTTTCTCCCAGCCCACCCTGTCTGCATAAGATGGTCTGGTGGGCTCGCCTCTGATCCTTGGGGAGGTGGGAAAAGGGCTGGGTCCCCACAGAGAATTTCTGGTGCAGTGCAGTTCCCTAAGGGAGCAGTGTTCTTGGTCTTTGGTGACCACACATACAAAGAAACCTTATCTGCTACCTTGAGGACTGAGGGGCTTCAGGGCCATCGTGGGTTAAGAGGGCAGCTACAGAGTTGGCAGTGGTACTAGGAGCCACACCTGGGCTTTACTGCGCACTTGCATGGCGAGGACTTGACAAGTGGGACCTCAGCTGCTCTCAGTTGGTTTGACATGGGTGATGTCTTTGCTCCCCTATTAGTAAATGGGGAAGCAGAATGCAAGGTCTGCCTTCCGCATGCCTGTGCTCTCACCATGGCTCTCTTTACAACCAACACTGACACTGTGGCTCTGGGAAGATGATTACTTGATCCGTGAAGCTGATTTATTGGTGAACTTTGGGGACAAATCCTTCCTTAAGCTGAAGATTCATGGACTCTGGTGGTCTGGAGGATCTGGAGTCCAAATGACCCAATAGTGGGCTCTTTCTGAAGGGCTGTCTTCCAACTATGTGCAAAGGCAGGGATGGTACCCTTTGGTGGAGAAGACCGTGACTGTGTGGGTCCCCCGGGCGGGGTGGGGAGGAGTAGATGGAGAGGCCTTGAGGCCCAGGAGTTTATCCAAAGGGGCAGGGCTTTAAGAGGCTGAGAAATCAACATGCCAGGAATTGCAGCTGGTGGGCTGAGAAGGCAGCCGCAGTGGGACGGCTTCGTTAGTCTTCCAAGCACTCACTGGCCAGTGCAAAGTGATCACTGAGATTTCAATCAGCTGAAACAGCTCTAACCTTGAAGTGTGAGATTGCTGGGAAAGCACGGAGAGGAAGGAAGGGGAGGGAGGTTGGAGAGCAGACCCAAAAAGAGAGGGGAGTGAGGATGCTCTGAATACTTCCTGTATTGGGTGCTATGGCAACAGGGTCACCATCCATCCATCCCTCTCCCAATGACCTCTCCAGGCCAACCCAGAGAGGCTGACAGCCAGGTCTTGTCCAGGTCTTCTGAGCCTTTTGTTGCCATTAAGCTGTATTTTCTCCATTTTAGAGCTGAGGACAGAACCTTAGAGAAGGTCTCTTGGCCACCAAGAGGGAGACTCGGATTTCAGCCAAATGTTTGTAATTCAGAGTTCATCCTGCTCTCCTGGATGAGTTGTCCACTGGCAGGTGGCCTTAATGTCCTCACCTGTGAAGTGGGGACAGTATCGCATAACCCCCTGCGGCTGTGAAGTACTCAATGAGTTAATATACACAGTACTAGGCATATGCTAAATCCCATAAAAGCATTAGCAAGTCCTTAATGAGGGTAGATTTTCGAGACCACCTTGAAAGCCTTGTCCCTCCTTTTCTCCCGAGCACCCCTTTCTACCCCTACCTGTCCTTCTGGAGTCAGCCCTGGCATCAGATTCTCCACCTCCCACCCTGGGAGCTTGGATTGCCAGTGGCTGCCTGGGTCCAGGCCTGGGGCCGGCGGTGAGCACGGGCGCCCATCCCCACCCTTTCTCTTTGACAATCTGAGGGCACAAGTTAGATAACCGTGACACTTGTTTTAAATTAGCCTTCAGAAGCCTCCGACAGCTGAGAAATTATTTAACAGGGAAAGAATTGAGTACATGAATAAATATTAATATTAAATCACTGCTCCTCTAGATTTCAGGCGAAGTGTGGGGGACTCACCAAGACACAGAGGCTGCAGGTGTTCCTGAGAAGCCGCTTGCTTGGCTCCTGTGAGAGCCGGGCAGGGGCTCTGTCTGCCAGGGAGGCTTGCAGGTGGCACAGGTGATGTTGGGGCAGCTTGAGGCAGCTCAACAGGTAGTGGAAGTGCCAGCCTCTCAGGCTGTGGTGTGGGGGAACAGAAAGCTGACCAATTATTGAGTGGACCCCACCCCAGCACCCCAAGAGGGGCCACAGTCCTGTGCTGCTAGGGACTTTCATAGGCTCTTCTTCCATATGTAAATACTGACGTGCATATTTTATGATCACATGCTATAAAGACCAACATCATCTGACCTGGAGCCGTGATTCTGCATCTCTTAGGATTATAGTCACTTCCCCCTGGCTTTCGAAGGGAGTCAGAGCTCTGAGCATGGGGCCTCCTGGGTCCAACAGAGGGGTTGTCACCCAGGGGATGTAGTGAGCACTTAGAAGCTCGGATCCCATCTTCCAGGCCCAGATCATGTATTGATAGTAAAGAGAAGTGATCCATTACTAACCAATAACAAAATTGGTAATAATGAATGTAACTGATTTGGCTTTAGTGGCCCCGTCATCAAGCACTGCCCAGTGCATCCCAGGCTCAGGGCTCTGGGATCTGCTCTCCTCTGCCCACAGCCCTGTCCCTATCATTTGAGTGACCTGCTCCCTATCTCCCTGGGGTCTCCCCCTTCAATTTCCTGGTGCCCTCTGGAACTTTCCATCTAAATCACCCTTCTGTCCCCTTCACTCTGTGCCCTTGGCCCTGCTTACTTTTCTTCCCAGCAGTTACCCTACATCATGTGGCCAATATACACACCGATATGTCCAGACATGCTTATGGTGTAGAGGGTTAGTAGGTGCTGGGCCACTCAACCACATGCTGCATGAGGGTAGGAACTTTGTCTTGTTCAACTCGGAGACTTCTGCAAGTAGGCAGTGCTGGCTAACTGAGAGAGAAAGAAAGGAGTCTGGAACATGGTAGCACAACAGTGATTGCTCCTCCGCACTTGAGGTTGCTGAGTTCTTACAGCTCCCAACAAGGGAAGCTTCCCCGTATCACCATGGGGCTCGCTGAGGAAGTCTGGAGAGATCAATTTGCCCCGAGGCAGTGCGGTGACAGCATCAACGCTCCCTTTAATAAACAGAGTGTGTGAAGGTCCAGGTGGGAGCACAGAGGGTCCTGGAAGGTGCCGATGCAGAGGGGTGAGGGTATAAGGGGCCTGGCTCAGGTTCCCCTCTTACTCCAGGTCTAGCATTTCAGTCACTGCCCTCCAGGCTGTTGGTGGGAAGGTGGGGATAATGTGCAAGGCAGGGTAGGGGGTCCTGTGGAAACTGAGTGGACCTGCTTCCCTCTGCTCCTGACTCCCTGGCAGGAAGGGAGGGTGGTGGGCTGCGGTTCCTGTCCTCTGCAGGGCTGGGTGCTCCCTGCGCTGTTCCCGGGCTTCTTGCTAGGGAACACCATGAGCCTTCCCGGTCCCTGCCTCCTCTTCCCCCTGAGCCCAGCTCAGAGCCTGACAGCTGCAGGTGCCGGTGGGTCCCAGTTGTGGAATGGATGTGCAGTGGCATCTTTAAACACGTGCCTGCCATCACCAGAGCTCCACACAGCTATGAATGTCCCGCTCTGCCCAGCTCCACCCAGGCATGAGCCACCTCCCCACTCGGCTTCTTGTCTGATTTCAGCTGCAACATTGATATGACAAGGTGTGTTTAATTAGAGAAACACACACACTGACCCAAAGCTGTTTCGATCAGGACTGTCTAGCTTGAGCAGCCAGCACCCTGGGTATAATGACATCCATTGGGGGGGGCGGTTTGAACAAAACACCTCGTGAGTGTGGTGGGACACATGGGCCCAGCCAGGGTTCTGCCCTGGAGTCACAGTCCCTCTATGCTCCTGACCCAGATGTCCACTTTACCTGGCTGCTCCTTGAAAGATGTCCCTCCTACCCTAACCTGGCAAGCTGTCAGCTTGCTGTTCTCTTAGATTCATCCTCCAAGGGTTCCTGGGGGTTGGTGGGTTAGCAGAGGCCTTCTGAAAACACCAGCCCTCCTCCAGCTTGCTGGCGTGTGTCTGGCCCAGAAGCTTCTTTGGCTCAGGCAGTAGTACTTGGGTCTGTGTGAGATCATTAAGGGTCATCACCCAAGTACTTGGGTCTGCATGAGGTTACTAAGCATTGTGCCCCTTTTAATGGCTCTGCTGTCATCTGATAATGCATGAAGGAGGCAGTGGGCTATGTTCATTTTGGGTCTGCTGAACTCTACTAGGATTGAGGAAAGCAGATTCAGAGAAGTTAAGAAACTTGCCCACAGTTACCCAGCTGGAAAGTTCTAGAGCTGGATGCAGATTCAGACCTGTGGATGTCACCCTGTGCTAGGCATCTCCCCCACTTTTCCATCTTTTAGATAAACTCTATACCCTGTAATTGTGAGGCAGGGCCCTGAGTGTCAGGCCAACTGAACTTCCTTAACACCAGAAAAGGGAAAGTCTTCCTCCCATTTCCAGAAAACATCTTTTGGGGGTACCTTGATCCTGCTTTTCTTGAGTCCCATATTCTCTTATAGGATGTCTTAGTACCCAGTCTGTCCCCTCCTAAGCAGCCACTAAAACTCGGCTAGAGAACTTGTCCTGAGCCTCCTGAGAGCAGCGTCTCTGTTCTGCCTTGGTCACCACAGTTGGAAGAATGAATGAGTGGGTGAGTGAATGAATGAATGAATGGGTAAGTAAACGAACAAATGAATAGGTGAGTGAATGAATGGATGAGTGTGTGAATAAATGAACAAATGAATGAATGACACAGGACAGCCATTCTTGCATTCTGTCCTCCCATGCCCCAACCAAGCTGCTCTAGGAACCTAACCCTCTCAATTCCTATGTGGAAGGGCCGTAAGACAAAGGGTGAGCACAGAGCCACAGTACCCACTGGGACTGGAGACCCTCCCCCATGGAAGCGCCTGTGGTTCCTGGTCCACCCACCCACCTGCCCACCCTGTGTTTCAGGCCCCGGCCCTCATCTCTGTCTCTGCCGATGAGTCATGCCAGGCCCAGTGACACTACTCTCACTGTCCTTATCCAGCAGACAGGACATCGCCCTCCTCCATCCCTCAGCCACCGTGCCCCTCCTGCCTAAGCTGGGCTGTCCTTGCTCTGTGACATCTTCTCCTGATGGAGTGACTGACAGTGACATTGAGGCAGCTGTGGTCCCCCTGGCAGGACCTACCCTGCCTGGTGACTCAGACCCTGCTGCTGAGGGATCTGACAGGGCTGTAGACGGACCGTGTAGCTGGGAGCCAGACTTTTCCAGCCTTGCCGCCCTCCCTGCTCTGAAAGCTGGTTCTGGATGATCGAATGAAAATGCAGCTTCAGTCCATGAACCCTGAGGCACCTTCTAAGCTCTAACATTTGGGGACTATCTGATCCCCATAATTATAACCTGCATGGAAACAGGCCCCATGTCTGTGAATTGGCCAAGCTTATTTTATGTTAATCATACCTCAAAGTAGCTGGAAAAAGCAAATCCAAATGCTTAAGATACACGGCAATCAAAAGAATATTCTACGAATACTGAGGCCTTGGGTGTGTGGCTGGTACCCACGAGAATGGGATCAGAGCTGAGCTGGAGAGCTGGCACCCCCAGGTCAGAATCAGGGGCTTAATACATGATCATTCCCTCTCAGGACATGGAGGGTGAAGGGTGCAGGCAGCTGACTGGGGCTGTGGAAGCTGCATGCCCAGCTGGACTTGGTTTCAAATTGTGGGTGGAGCTGTCTACCGGGGGCCCGGCTAAGGGAGCAGCGGGTTTGGGGTAAAGGGGTGAAGGAGCCTTCTTGACAGGCAGAAATACAGGAGGCTTTTGCCTACAGTGAACATCCCTTTGGCTAAAACAAGTCATGTGACCAAGCCCCATCCTAGTGGGGTGGGAAGTCCCTACAGCTCATGGGGAGGGGAAAGGGAGGGTGGCTTTGCTGACCAACAGCTCCATGGTCTCCCAGTGGCTCAGGGCAGTGGTTAAAGACACAAGTTCTAGAATCTGAGCTCACATTCTGAGGCTCATTAACCATGAGACTTTGAGCTAGTAACTGCCTCTCTCTGTGCCTCAGCTTCCCCATCAAAGAGGCAGATATCATCAAACATGGTCCCTTTGGTGCCACGATGTCCATCAGTCTTCCTGAGCACCTGTGTGTCAGCCAGAGTTTCCAAGATGATGAGAGACACCCAGTTTCATCCCTCTTATCACCCCTGGTCCCCCTGTTCCTCCTTTCCTTCTGCTGGGCTAAGCCACCCTCCCCGGGAGCCCCTCCCCAGGATCTCCAATCTCTTCAAATATTTGGAAACATCCCCGAGGTCCCCAATCTCCGTCATGGTTAAGCCAAGCTACACAGATTTAGTTCCTTTAATCTTTCCTCGTAAATTAATCCCTCTGAACCTTTAATCATTTTCCTCGAATGAGATTCAAATGAGACGCATGTCGGGGCTCCCACCAGCCACATGCTGTGGCCCATTGATGGGCTGTTGAACTGACAAGCTTTTCTGTCCTGAAGGGCAGGTGTGCCAGGCTGTCCCACAGAGAGAAAGATTCTGGGGACCAGAAACTGACACCAAAGAATCAGCGGAGACTCTGTGCCTGCCCAGTGCTCTTAGATGTGCTTTGAATATTTTGGTTTTTGACCTCTCAGGCAGAGGGATCAACTGTCCTTGTGTGTTTCCTGAAGTAGGAGTAGGTGGTTGGGATTGTGCACCCTCTCTCAGCCAGGTCCTCTGGTCACCAGCTGGCTACCATCTGTCCCTTACATGGAACACATGGCCAGTCTTTGTACTGGACATGTCCAGTCCTCACAGCCCCCAAGACAGTTGAGAAGAGGCAATAGAGCATCACTGTTAAGACCATGACTTTGAGTCCCAGTCCAGGCACTTTAGAGCTGTGTGACCTTGGGCGTGTGTGACCTAACCTGTGTTGACGTGTTAAATGGGATCATAACAGTAACTACATCAGAGAGTTGTTGGAAAGATCCAGTGACTTCATAAGAAGATGACTTGGTGTGGTAGATTAGCTAATGGTCCACTCAGAACCCCCAGCTGAACTGAACCATTGTGGTTCTGGGTGCAGAAGGCCCACCTGAGGACTGTTGCCAACAGCATAAAAGCAGAACTGGAGGGGAAGCTGGTGCGCTGTTGGTTTTCCTGGAGAAGCCTGTCATGCTGGATTTCCTGACATAAGCTCAGCTGTTCTCATTGTTGGGGATCTCTGGTTCTTGCGCTTGCTGAGGATGGCTGTGGTTCTCTTCAGGGGAGCTCTGGTCCTTACCTTGAGCGTCACTTCCTGGCTCCAACCTGGTGGCGCAGATCCTTCACCCCACTGGCTCAGACTTTCTAGTTTCCACCATTGACCTTTGCTCCTTCCCAGTGCAGATCCTTGATACAGACTTTCTTGAGACATTGTCATGGGCTCCAGGCCTCCAGCTGGACTCATGCAGGGCATTGCCATGGGATCCAGGCCCTCATCTGGATTCTTTGGGTCTCTAGGGCATGGACAGATCATTTGCACTGTTCTGGATTTGACTTTTTGGGTGAATATTATAAAATAACCCTATAAATTATGTGTCCTATATTAAATCTTTTCCCTTGTAAACCCTGACTGTAACACTTGGAAGAGTATTTGGCACGACTGAATCCAACCCTAAGAGCTGGTTGTTGGGAGTATTGTCATTGGGTGTGGCAGTTGAAGTTAAGGCCTTGGGAGAGGTGTGGTGAGCGCCTAGGGAGTTGGGATGGGATCGGAACCTACTCCTTGGCTTAGCTCTGATTCTGGGCATGGTCCCGACACTCTGGTTCATGCTGGCAAAAGGGGGTCAAGACTGGGACAGACTGGGACTGTTCACAGACTGGGACAGTGAGTAGGGCACAGAGAGTCACCAGGGGCCCAGGGCTGGTGGACAGCCAGGGAAACATCCCTCTGTCCATCTGGCAGTCTTTGAGCTGCGGACATGGCCTCTATCTGAGCTCCTCCCAGGAGCAGCACTCTTGTGGATCTGCAGCTTCTAATGGCATCGCTCATGTGTTACTTAGGCATTTTAACCACAGGTTTTGCAGCCCCTAGATGGCTAAGGTACTGTCCCATGGGCCCTGGGTATGTCTTGAGCTCCTTCTTCCTAATTGCAAGGACAGTGTTAGCTGGTGGCGAAGACCTCCTGCCTCAGAATCCCAGCTCTGCCACTTACTAGCCATCTGACCTGGGGTAAGCTTTGCCGCCCTGTGCCTCAGTTTCCCCTTCTGACAAATGAAGGTAACAACAGCACCTGCCTCCTAGGGCTGCTGTAAGAATGAATCAACCAAAATATCCAATGTGCCTCCAAGAGCAGTAGGCAATGAACCGGGGCTCAGTACGCACTTGCCGCCTTGGGAGTCCCTGCCACTGTGGGGGCTCTCCATAGCTGGATGAGACATTTCCCTTCCTAGAGCCTTGGCTTCCCCATCTATAACACAGACTCCACTGCAGAAATCAGATGCATTCGAGTGGGTGAAAGCGCTTGGTGAAATGGCAAAGCGCTCCATCTTTGGAAGGCCTGTGAGAGGGACAAGAGTAAATTTGCCGGTGGAGAGAGGAGTGAAGAGCTGGGAGGTGTAAAGGAAGACTTCTGAGCCACCAGGGGCCTCAGCGCTCTGTCCCCAAAGGCTTATCGTGTGGGAACATTCGCAGCTTTCCTTCCTCCACCTGGGAGACCAGTTGCCTGGAGATTGGCTTGGAGAGGGGAGGATGGAGTCATAAGGCCCAGGGCACGAGGGGAGAGGGGACTCCATAGGGGACTGGGTAGACTCCGTGGTTCTGCCCCTACTTACCCTTCCAGATTCTAGAATGATGGAAGCAAACAGACACCATCAGCTTCGAAGCTGGGCCCCTGGAAGTCATCTCTCTTCTGCCCCATTTTGGAGTCACCAACTGAGGTGGGGATTCTGGGGAGCTTCATGGTTCTTTCCTGCTCCTCTGCCTGGGTGTCTGTCTCTTTTCTATGTCCCAGGTGGCACCTGCTGGACATCTTTCACTCATCTTCCTTAGAATCCATTCTTCAAGTACCAGCTGGCTGGGCCTTTTAAAAACACCCATCTAATCCTTCTTCAGGTCCTTTGGTAGCTCTCGTTTTTGTTCAGAAAAAGACCCCAAGCCCAACGAAGTAAGCGTGCTTCTTATCCCATTTTACAGATTGGGGAGCTAAAGCCTGAGCTAGTTACAGAACTCTGGCTGGAGTGTCACTGAACCCAGTCACCTGGGCACCTTCCAAAGGTCTCAGCTCCAAGTGCTATCACAGTGGGTGTTAGGCAGCAACTTTGGTGAAACTGAAGCATTCAGTCCATAACAGGCAGCATGTATCTACTGTTCCTTTGGATTATTAACTGCAAGCACAGATTTGAACCTGAAAAACACTCAAGAGTGTTTGTTGAATGAATAAATAAGCAAATGAGAAAACTAATGGAAAAAAAAAATCATAGTCCTGCTTGGATATTGAATGTGGCTGTCCCTGCTCAATTTGAGAGGAGCCCTGCAAACCCACTTTTGTCCCAAGAAATCTTTGTGAGCACAGAGGAGACTGGGTGAGTCACCACTTGGCAAAGATCCACTGTTTTATCAGTGGCAACCCAACTGGTAGCAAAGTTGTGGTTTGCTGGGGGACTTTCACTTTCTATGAAACATAAAATAAATTTGAAGGAGGTGGAGGAAGAGGAAGAGGAAGAAGAGAAAGAAGAGGAGGAGGAAGAGGAAGAAGAGGAGGAGGAGGAGGAGGAGGAGGAGGAGGAGGAGAAAGCATGAAGAAAAAGTCATGTTGAAAGGCTCTGATTTCCTATCCATAAAATATACCCTTGGGATTAGATCCTTGCTGTGAAATATGGCCCAGCGATTAGATCTGGAGCCATGAAATATAACCATGCACTTAGATCTCCACCTTGGAAATACAGTTTGCTGATTAGATCGCCCCCGTGAAATATGGACTTTGGGTTAGCGCATGCCAGTAAAATATGGCCTTTGATTAGATCACTGCGGAGAAGGCTCCAATGCCGGCTGGGACTGGGAGCTTTCACCACAGCCCCGCAAAATAAGATACAAATATATGGAGAGGAAGAGAAAGTGGAGAAGGTAAATTAATAATGGTGACGTCCTGGACCTTCTCAGAGGCTGTCAGCCTGATGGAAGGGGCCAGCGAGGATGGCACCCCATCTTCTGGGTGACGTGCTGGTGGCCATGGCCGGTGTACGTGGCTCCCTGCATGCTGGCGTGCTGCTGAGCATTTTATCTTACTTTATATTTTATTTTATACTTGGAAGGACTGGGAATTAAATCCAGGGCCTTTGCATTGAGCTATATCCCCAGCCTTTTTTTATTCTTTATTTTGAGACAGTGTCTCACTAAATTGCTAAATCACCCAGGCATGTTCAAACGTGTGATCCTCCTGCCTCAGCCTTGTTGTGTTTGGGGATTACAAGTGTGTACCACCACACCCAGCTGCTGAGAGCTTTAGGTGTTAGTGTGGTTCCCATTTACAGGTGGGAATTGAAGCTCAGAGAAATGAAGCCACTTGCTGAAGGAATCGTCAGAGGTGTGATTTGAACCTAGGCCATCTGCCCCTCCAGGTTTGATCCTGAACCACTGCCCTTTGGGTAGCCAGGCTGGAGAAGCACCTGCCACCTGCTCTGCCATGCCGGGGACATGTGGGACTCTGCTCTGCCTTGCGGGACTCTGCTGCTGCAGGGGTGAGGGGTGGGAATCCCCATGGGAGTCAGAGATGAGCAGGAAGCAGAGCAGAGAATCACAGATTCAGAGCCAGAGGGACATAGGTCCAGCTGGGCTCATGCCCACATGTAACAGGAAGCTCAGGCCCAGGACTGGGTGACAGCTGACCTAAGGCTGCAGCTGGGCACCAGGAGCAGATCTAGAAGCCAAGCTTGCCTGTGTTTAGGCAAATATCTGTTCCTCGCTGTAAGTCTCCCTCCTTCTCTCCCTCCCCTCCATTCCCGTCTCTCTACTCTCTGAAAGGAACAGAAAACAGAATTTGGACCCTGACTTTCTTGCAAGATGGCTTAGTGTAATCAGACATGGGGTCACCTCTGAGCAATCTCAGAAATGCCTGGGGCATGGCAGCCCTATGGTCACCTGAGAGCCGCCCTCAGCCCCCTTCCAGGGGCACCTGTCCCCCAGGTGCTGCTCATGCTGTTCCCTACCTGGGCATTGCCCTTGGAGGCCACGCCTGACCTCAGGTCACACCACTGGAGCCAGCCCCACCCAGGGCCCTGTCCTCCAGTCAGTTCCGCAGGCTCCCAAGCAAGTCCTGTCCCCACATTTCCCCCACAGTCCTGCACACAGCACTGCCTCACCATCTGCTTCCTGGACCCCAATCTGCAGCAGAGTCTTGTCCCCTCCCCCACCTAGCTCTCACTCGCTTGCCCGGGGTAAAAGGAGGCAGCCTCACACTGCTCCTGGCACGCTGGTCCTCGGGGGTCATCTTGGGCTGAGGACGGATGTCCCTGAGGAGCCGTTAGCATCTCTTCTTTCGCCTGTCCTGAAGGGAAGGTCATTGTGGTAGCATTCTCTGGGGTCACACTGGGGGGCCAGGAGGGGCAGGAGCGGGCATTCATCTCATCTGAGCTCTGGTCCCCGCCATTGTCCCCTGGCACGGGAGAGCAGGGAGAGCCTGGGGAGGGCGGGCGTCTCCTTATCTCGCCAGAACCAGCCACAGGTGGTCTTATCTGGGATTTGTGGCTTGTAGAACACGCTAGCTATCATGCCATCACCCGGCTGGAGTGCTCTGAGTGGGGCTTTATCCTCAGGATCTTGGCCTGTGACTGCAGGGAGAGGAGGGGACCCTGGGGACAGGCAGCTGGGGAAGCTGGGGCGCCGGGACCAGGCCTGCCAGTAGGCGATGTGACACTGGCATGAATAGGGGCAGAGTGCAGGCTCCCCCTTCCCTCCTGTCTCCCTGCAGGGGGGCTGCAGGATGGGGGGGCACCCTGAGAGCCTCGAGGATCTCAGGAGGAGAAAATTCTGGAAGCAAATGAGGGCAGCATCGACATTAGCAGCCAGAATCCCTCATCCGCTCTTCATAAGGCAGCTACCATGCTCTAGGTCCTCTGTGAGACTGGCCTGAGCACTTGACCTACAGAGTGAAGTCTCAGAATTCTAGCTCTGTGTTTCATGGTTTCTAGCTGTGTGACCTCTGGCTACTCACTTGCCCTCTCTGAGCCTCATGTGTCCAATGAGAATAATGGTCCTCAACTGGCTGGGTTATTGTGAGGGTCCTTTGAGACAGTGGGTGGGAAAGAGCTGCCTTACAAACTGCAGAGCCCTGTGCTCCCAGGAACAATAAGATCAGAAGTCTGGACCCTATAGGCTGGGGGAAGTCTCAACAACCAGAGCCGGATTCTGGGAGTGGGAGGAGATCATGCTAGTGCTGGCTGCAAAGCCCGTGGGGAAGGAAGGAAGAGAGAGGGCACCGTGCTGGGCAGAGGGACTGGAAAGCAGGGCGTGGGCTGGAGGGATGGCCTGTGCTGTGGGGACCAGGCAGCCTGGCAGATCAGGGCAGCTGGGCCATCTGGCTCTGTTTTTCTGCTGTCGCTCTGGATACCTTTGTGCCGAACCCCCGTTTGTCAGCGTTCACCTGGGATTCTCTTTGAACTCGGTGTCTGCTTGGGGCTCCATCTGGTCCCCCTAGCTCTAGTTGGATGCAGGGATCTGCCCCTAGGACAGTAGGTGATTCCTACTCCCTCAGTGGGGCTTGGGGCAGGGCCAGGGCTGAGGATGGCCAGGGTGAGGGCGGTGGTCACCGCCTCTCCAGAGTCCAGGGCTTTCTAGAGTCCAGACACAGCCACCTCTCTGGCCACCCCAGCCCAGGGCTTCCCATCTCCACCACCCCGCCTGGCCCTCCCCTGCTCCCCGCAGGAGGCAGAGACCCAGATCATTCCCAGCGTGAGCTTCAAAGCTAAGCGGGTTGGGATGGAACTTTCAGTACCATCCTTCTCCAGCTGACTCCTGAGCCAGATGCTGTGAGGCCTGGTCTCTGCCTCTGTGTGATGCAGCCCCATCGTGCATGTGACCATGGGCTGCCATGGGCCCGGGTGCTCCTGTCCTTCCTCCCGTGGGAAGTGACAGGGCTCTGGGCACAGCCACCAGAGTCTGCCCAAAGCACGTTTGTTACCCTCTGTCTGTGCCCTGGTTTCCTCCTCCACAGGACAGAAGCAAAGCTTGCCTTCCAGAGTTGATGAAGCATTGAGTGAGTTCATGCTTCTGTATGCTCCTTAGCGCCATGCCTGTGCACAGTCCCAGCTCGGTCCCAACCTGCTGCCCTCAGGACCCCATCCTGTGGCTGCCCCGGGGGCCACAGAGGGGAGAGGCCATGGGTGGGTCTGCAGCTGTGACCCTAGGGTACAGGTGGCTTTGCACTGGGCAGGTGGAGGGGACGTGGCTGACCTGGGTTGGAGCCTCCCCGGCAGTGAGTCATTTGGGTGGACCCCAGCCTGTGGCCGCCACACTCTGACTTCAGGTATTTTCTTCTGCTTAAAGTTGGGATAAACATTTACGAGAGTTGTTAAAAAAAAAAATGAATGTGAGCATCTTTGGAAAGCTAAGTGTGGAAGCTGACTCAGCGCATTCATCTAACACATAGGACAGGAGCATCTGAGAGGCAGAAGCGCCACCCGGGCAGGGTGTGGGGACTGGGGACAGGGCAGGTAACACCTGTTCTTATGGGGGGGCAGCAGTGGGGCAGCCAGCCGGAGAACAGCAAAGGCAGTGGGGCTGTGTCCGAGGGGTGGTCAGGGAGGAGGGGACACTGGACATGAATGCAGAGTCAAGGGGGCGTGGCTCAGATATAGGGGGCAGGGATAACAGGCAGAGGGAAAGGTTGGCCTGTTTTAGGGGCAGCAGGGAGTGCTGGGAGCTGTGGTCAGGGGCCAGCCCCTGCAGGGCCCTGTGAGCTGGACTCTGAGTCTAGAATCTCATCTAAGGGAGCTGGGATCCATGGCAGGCTTGGGAGGGAGGGATGAGGCGGTGTGACAGATGCTTGTCTATACACTTGTGTGACATACAAATGGGACTGCTGAAAGGAAGCCAACCAATTTTCCCACGAGCCTATGTGTGTGTGTGCAAGGGGGAGGCGAGATGGAGCCGTAATGTAGAGTACATCCAGGAACGGGTGAATGGCAGGACCAGTTGGCCTCGGGAATTCCGCTGGACCTAGCACCCAAGAGCACTGGGCAAAGGCTCACGCTTGCTCCCAGCGGCTGGGCTGTCTCCACAGCATAGTGGCACCAGCGCGGTGAGCGACACAGGGGACCTGAGATGCTCCAGCACCAGGAGTAGATCGGGGGCTGTGGTGTGCCGTGGTGGGAGGTCAGCCGGAATGAAGTTGGGAAGGGTCAGAACAGGCCCGACAGGGCCAAGGGCACCTTCCTCCTCCCCCTGCTGCCGGAACCTCCCTGCCCCGAGCTCTGAAGTCCCCATCTGGCCCACACACGTCCATCCTTGCCCTGATGCCTCAGCCTCCCTGGAGCAGCTTTCCGGGAAACTCTGCACCGCGCGTTCTCTGACCATCTGTCTCCTGCATCTTGCCGACCCCTGACTTCTTCAAGGCCAAGCCATGCTTTATTTTTCTCTGTTCCTGACGGTCAGCGCAGGAAGCAGCTCACGGTAAGGGCACTGCAGCCACGCAGTCCACAGAGAGGTTTGAGTGTGATTACATACTGGAAACTGAACCCCAGTTCAACCGGAGATGGGTGGGTGGCAGACAGACCACTGATTCTGGTCCCAGTCAATGCAGGAGGACAGGGAGCCCAGTGGGGACAGACTGTGGTGTGAGAGGGAAGCAGAGGAGGCTTCCTGGAAGAGGAGTCAGGCTGCGCTGGGGAGTAAGGCGGAAGGCCCAAGTGATGGAGCAAGGATCACATGCAGAGCCCTCGGGGCAAGAGCTGCAGGAAGCTTGGGGAGGTCATCGGAGGTGGCACCAAAGGTGGGCAGGGGAATGGCAGAGTCCAGGGA
This sequence comes from Dinomys branickii, assembly GCA_004027595.1. NCBI lineage: Eukaryota > Metazoa > Chordata > Mammalia > Rodentia > Dinomyidae > Dinomys > Dinomys branickii. The sequence continues at coordinate 28,685 of PVLD010011173.1, forward strand.
AGGGGGCTATCTCTGGCTTTAGGTTTTATTTTGGGATGGGGTCTCACTAGTCATGCAGCCTGCGTTTGAACTTGTAGTCTTTCTGCCCCAGTTCTTTAGGGTGCTGGGATCATAGGCGTGGGTCATCACACCGGCTCATGGGTGTGTTTTGAACAGGGGACAGAATGTGGTCAGAGGAGAGAGATGTGAAGCTGGAGGCAGGGGGGCAGGGAGGAGGCCGTCCCACCACCCCAAGAAAGTTGCCAGGGGGCCGAGTGGGGAGGGGAGCGGCCTCCTCCTCAGATTCTATGGAGCTGGATTCTGCATTGGCCAGAGCGGCTGGTGGGACCTCCTGGCTGGGAGGAGAGGCCTGACCCCTGCAGGGCTTGTCTCAGGATCCAGGTGGACAGTGTGGCCCAATATATTTAGATGTCAGCAAGACAGCCCAGGGTCTGTCCTCACAGCCAAAGACAGCAGGGACTCCAGGGGTCCCCAAGGTGCCCGGGAAAGAGCCACATAAGAGCTAACCTTTACTGAAAGCTGTCTGCTTGCAGATCCTGCTGCAAGCGTAACCTCTGCTGAGCCTTGGGACAGCCCCTGGAAGCAGTACTCTTGTTGAACCCATTTGATGGATGAAGAAACCAAGGCTCTGAGAGAAGTGACTTCCAGAAGCCTTTCACTCCTGGGCAGCGGCACAGCTGGGATTTGAACTCGTGTTCTCATGCCTGTCAAACCCAGGCCAGTTCCAGGAGCCCCAGAAGATGCTTTTTCCAGGACACTGTGTCTCCAGGAAGACATCCCTTCCCCGCAAGCTGCAGCGCGGTTCACAGGAGTGAAGAAACAGGGACGTTTGGCTCCCACGCTTTTCCTGGTACCGAGTATATATTTTTTTCTAATCGGCCCGGCTGCTGATGGTTATCTGGCTTCGCTAGAGAGCGAAAGAGACTTTGTGTCAAATGCTGAAAAATGACTTTTCAGGCAGCCTCTCTGTCTCCTAAAAAGAGGTGACGTGCTCAGAGCATACAAATCACTCAGCGCCGGGCGTCTCCATGCGAGGAAGGCGTGTGTGTGGATTGCTAAAACCACTCCTGTCCCTTCCCAAGGTCACGGGCAGGCAACCCAGCCGCATCAGCACAGGAAGGCACAGTGGGCATGGAGCCGGGGTACTGTGGGCCCAGGAAGGGTCCCTTGGGGCAGCAGCATGAGAGCCCGAGACAGGGCTGTCCTCGGATTGGGGTTTCTGTCAGCTGCAGCAAGCTGAGTGACCTTGGAGCAGTTTCTTTACTTGTCTGGCCCTTGGGGCTCTGCTTCCACGGTTACAGTCCCCACATTCTGTTGTCACCTAAGCCATCTGCCAAGCTGAGGTTCTGATACCTGGGTTTGCCTGTGACCGTGAACCCTGCATGGTCTCCAGGTGGCGAAAATCATGCCTGGCACCTGCGGAGGATGGAGGGGCTGGGGAGAGCAGGAAGAAGCAGGCAGCCCACTTAGATTCAGTCCTGGCCTCGCCGCTCGATGCCTGGGTGACTTGGATTGAGGGGGGGTGGGCCCAGCCTGAGTCTGTCTCTTTGCTTACTAGCTGGGGAAATAACAAGGTTGCTTGGAGAAAAGGCTCAGCACAATGCCCAGTGCACCTGGACACCCCTGTGTCCATGTCACCCCTCACCACTGCCTGTGTCTTGACAAATCCCCTGACCTCTCTGCAGCCCAGTTTCTTCACCTGTAAAAAGGAGAAGAAACAAATATCCAAAGGGCTCAAAACACACAGCACACAGTAGCGTGGGGACGGGCTTCTGGATCTTTGCAAAAAGATATTTGAAAAGTTCAGTTCTCTAGTGTGTCTGATGTCTTGCAGGCCTCTGAAAATATGCAGCAAAGATGTGTGTAGTAGAATCTGTCCCTACAGGAACACTGGATCAGCGCCGGGAATATGCTGTTTCCTGAGCACCCTGATTGGGGGCTCCGAATGCTGGGAGAGGTGCAGAGAGAGCCCGGGAAGTGGAAGTGCCCAGGCTCAGCTCTGTGCCCCTGGGCAGGGTCCGGGCTGCCTGCCCTTCTCCTGGGAGGCTGCTTACAGCTCTTGGGGGCCTGGAGATGGGGTAAGAGGGGCCCCTGCTGTGAAAGGAGGAAGCAGTGTAGTAGCAGCCACAGCCAGATGGAGGGAACCTAGTTATAGAATACGGAGAAGCCGTGCAGCCAGGCCTTCGGAAACACAGGCTTCTCCAGTTTTAGCCAAAGGCTTTATGCTATAGCAAACCAACAGCCATCGCTGGTCAGGGGAGGGGGACTCTACATTAAGGGGGAGCAGGCAGGGTAAGACGCACGGGGTTAGGACAGGGCAGCGTGCTGAGCCTGGGCACCTGGGCAGCGGGCCTGGTCTACGACGTCACCTGAAAGCCACGTGACCGTCTTCCTCCAGCCCCGCTGTGCTTTGGGGTGTTGTGAGAATCTGACAGGTTCCTGGAGGTAACAGACTTTTGCGCAGAATCCACATGAAAGGATGGTGGGAAGCCCCTCCCTGCCCCCTGCCCTGTGGCCCCAAATCCAGGAGCATCCATGATGGGAGCCACTGTGGGACAACCATGCATGGCCCGTTGGGGCTGTTGGTGGGTCCCCTCTTCTCTCCCATTTGCCTGCTCCATGTCCACACTGGTCCTGGGATGCCTCAGTGCCTGTAAAGGAGGCTAATGCACTGCACATATGTCCTTCCAAAGCAAACCTTAAAAAAATACATCGCTTTTGCAAAGCACCTCAGTGTATCAGGTAAAAAGGCAAGTCGTTTTATCCCATCCCCATCTGTGAAGTGCCTCTCCATTCCAATACTGCCCACGCCCCTGCCAGCTAGGTGATGTTTCAGTGACATCAGTCTTTCAGCCTTTACTTAACCATCTGTAAAATGGGGGTGGGCTAGAATCACCCTCACATGGTGGGGACAGATCAAGACAAAAGACAATGTGCCGGGCCTGAGTAAGACCTTCACTCATGTTCCATTAGGGGGACAATTCTCCCTCATGCCCTGGCACCCCTTGGGTCAGCGACTCTACTGGGCATAGCTTGGGGGCCCCTTACCCTGAAAGCATCTTTTGGAGCCCCTTCACTCTGAGCGCCCTGGGATGCTGCAGATCCATGATTCAGGCATGGCGGGAAAGGATCTTGTGCCTCTTCCCAAAAGTGTGGCAGTGAAGTGCCCCTCCCCACCATTATCCCCCCTTGGCTCCCGCTCCCTGGGTTCCCTTTCTCCCTGTCTCACCTCCTCAGACACAGCCCAGCGCTGAGTGTTTCAATCGCCCCCATTGTCTGTACGCCAAGAAGTAATCTCCCCGAACCCGTGTTAACAAGCAGCCAGACTGTAGCGGGCGGCTCCCTCCCTCCCTCCTTGCATCTCAGATAAGGTCCTCAGCTTCCTGGGCTGGAGCTTGGGAAGCTGCTCTGCTCCCAGGTGCCCTTGGGAATCAGTCACCCGGAGGGGTGGGGATGAGGGTGCCCTGGCCGATGGGTTCTCTGCTGTCCCTGTTGACTAGGGACCTCCTGAGATGGTCAGCTGTGGGTCTGGGTTCAAAGACTGCTTCCCAGGGGCCTGATGGCCACTCCTCTTGTCTGGGTCTTGCTCACTTCATTTATGAACTAAGAAACAAACCCTTCTGCCTCTTGAGTGCGGTGAGGTGCGGGGAGGCTGTGCTTGTGGAAAGGTCAGGTTTATACCAGGGGTGTGGTGGGTGCAGGGCTACCCCTTTCTTCCCGCAGGGTTGGCTTCCTGACTCCACCCTCCAGAAGTGGCTGGGCACAACAGAAGCACACTTCTAAAAGTCCGAGATCAAGGTTCCTGTTTCCTATAAGAGAGGACCCTTCCTTGCTTCCATCCTAACCCTGGTGGTTGCTGGCTAAGAGAGCCTCACCCTGGCTCAGCTCTGCTCAGCTGCATGGCCCTCGATGGGAGCAATGTCTGTCACTGGGACCTCCCTGCTCAGAGTGTCAGCTGCCTCACCTGCTCTGTCTTTCCCCTGCCCCAGGGGAAGGCCTGATGTCTCTGGTTGCTTCTCCATGTCCCTTCCTGCTCCAGGAGAGGATGGGTATGTAAATAGCCGAGTGACTGCAACTAACGAGGACCACAGTAGAGACAGGTGCATGTATGGAAGCTGAGACATGTGTCCCCTGCACACTAAGGGGAGCTAAAGTGGGGTGCTCTCAGGCAGCCGCTGGGTGGGGCTGTGAAGTACAAAGCAAACACTTGACCCCAGGGAAGAGCTCCAGCTGGGGTTTGGGGCATGCTCTGCAGTAGCCCTGTGGGGCTGCCGAGGACAGCGCTCCCTAGAGGTCAGGTACAAGGGCCTTGGGGTTGGCACTGGAGGGGCACCAGAGAGCCAGTGAAGGTTGGAGAGCTGGGAAATGGTGGAATCAGAACTGTGGCTGAAGACCAGTCTGGCAGGAAGCGCCTCCAATGTTTTGCTAAAGGGAAGCCTCTTCACCGAGGGGTGTAATTATCACCAGGATCTCAAGGAAATGGAGAAATCCGTCTACTGGAGATTTCCCAGAGGGGGCAACAGCAGCTGCACGGACTCAGCTTCCTGGTTCTGATTCCCTCTTTGTCCTGGTGATGGGCGTCAGACATGGCTCCAGGATATCCAGGAGCTGGAGCTGGGGCCCAGCTGTCCCTTCCTCAGAGAAATAGCAAGGAGACAGGCATTGCTGATCCTGTGCCCTTTGTCCTGACTAGAGGACAGGCTTCTGTCCTTCCTCCCAAGGTCTTAACATGTGCACCACATCTAAGCTTTCTGGGTGGAACCTCCTGGGATTCACCGTGGGTGGAAGAGCTTCACAAGGTCTGAGTCCCACATCTGTGTCCTGTAAGTGGGGTCACTGACTCCTGTTCCCCAATCTCGATTACACCCATCTGGGAAGGAGCCACATACAAAACCCACAGCTGCACCCGCTTTCCCCCTGCAGAGCCCCCTCGGTGAAGGAGGTCTCGTAAGAAACTCCCTGCCAGGCCTCCCCAGCACGTTCCTCCTGCCGCCTCCTGACAGCTTCACTTTTAGCTCTATTTACATTCTGAAAAGTACATAAGATTTTTATCGTGTACTTTCCCAGCGTCAATTTTCCCATGATGAGAACAAGGCCATAAACCCTCGTATTTTCATAAGCCTGTTACTGTCCTCCATCCATGTATGCAGAATGCGTGAGTGGGCCAGGCTGTGCTCCTGGCTCCGGGATGGGTAGAGAAGTGGGTACAAGGGAACGCAGGAGCCCAAATTCCCCAGTGCCTCTGCCTTCCTCTGGGCGGCCGCCTTTGCTGCTTCTGGTGGCCCTTCCTGTGTGCCTCAATGTGGAAGACTACTTCTGGGACCACTCAAGTGGCTCCCAGAGAGACAGAGACCCTGTGTCCCCCAGTCCTTGTCACCCTAGGGGGAAACATCTTGGGCCTGGCTGGCTGGACCTGCACTGGGCCAGGCTTTGGGCAAGAGACGCTCCCTCTGGTCTTCTGTAAGTAATTGCTGGGTGAAGGAATGAACACTCGACTCTATCGGGGCTTTGTTGCCCGTCAGCTTCCCGTGAGATACTGGAAACAAATGGTTTTAAAGGGGGAAAGGTCACCTGGGCTTATAGTTTCAAAGGTCTCAGGCTACAGTCGCTCGACCCTGTTCCTTTGGGCCTGTGGTGAGGCGGGAACACCATGGTGGGCAGTGCATGGTGGAGCAATGCTGCTCACCTCATGGTGGTCAGAAAGCAGAAAAGAAAGCGCAGAGGGTCTGGGGCCCCAATATCCGTAAATCACAGAGGCTGGTGGGCCACACAGAAGCAGGTGATGGATGAGACGGGCCCCAGGGCTGCAGAGACTGAGTTCTGCTCTTCCTTCTTTCCTTTACCTGTGTATTGTGAGCTCCCCCTGCCACAGGGGGAATGTTTAGCAGTTGGGGAGACTGAGCGATGGAAATGTGCAGTTGCTTGTCACAGATTAGGTGCTAGTTAAGTGGCAGCGCTGCGGATTGACCCTGGATGGTCACGCTCCATCTCTTACTCTTTCAATTACATGATCAGCAGTGGCAGTAGACATTACTGCTGAGGCCGATTCTCCTCCCCAGGAGTCCAGATCAATCTGCAGAATCGGAGCATGAGTCCCCTAAACAGCAAGGTATAAGAACTCTTCTTCCCGGTGGGGGAGGCGGGCAGTGTGCATTCCTGTATTGTTCCTGCCAGCTTTCCCCTTGGGTTCTTGTTGCCTGGGCCTCACGACTTGATGTCTCTTGGCATGTGCTCAGAGATGGAGGGCAGGGGAGGGTACAGCCAGGGCCAGATGACTGGAGTTCGGGACCATTCCCGGTTTGTACGAAGAGCAGTTGGTGACATCTTGTCCTAGGAACATGCAAGTGGCTTCTCTTTGCTCTGAAAAGAGAGATGTAGGCTGCACAAGGGCAGGAAGCAGAACAGAATCATAGAAGACAGGACCTGACCTCTAGGTGATGGCCAGAGCTCACCTGGTGGCCAGGGAAAGGCCGGGTATGTTTCTTGCGAGCCCAAGAGTCTTTGGCTGTAAGCAAATTCTGCACCAGTGAAGGTATTTGCATTCAAGATGCCACTTGGAGCTTTGCTAAAAATGGATTGAAGTTGGAGATCTGGGCCCTGAGAGAGCTGCTAGGAGCTCTCTGTACTGTGCGGGTCAGGAAGAGTTTCAGGTTGCTGTTGTGTAGAGCAGAAAGGGGATACACTTTGACATGTTGAAGATAGAGGGTCACGGTGTTCTAAAACGTTGAGAAACAGAGAATTCTGAATTATTGCTAATGGCTTTCTCTGTGTCATGGTTCACAGGAGGGGGGTTGGGGTTTTATTTTCATATTCTGTTATTTTTATTGTCTACAATAAACATAGATCCCTCTTGAGATCACCAAAGTGAGAAGTTATCTAAGCTGGGAACACAGATGAACTCAGGGCCCAGGCCTCTGCCTCCAGAGGCCGTGGTGGGGAAGTTACCTGCGCGGTGGAAAGCACATCCCAAGTGCAGAAGGCACGGTTGTCATCCTGGTCTTTCCCTCTTATCTTGCTGACAGGCGTGGGATGGAAAAGGCGCTCTGATCGAGTGCAGCCCACAGGAGCATGACTCGAGCAGCCCATCACCAGGGAAGGTAATCACAGGCTCTGTTCGGGCTTTGGAAATGACAGGAGGCCTCTTGTCTTGTAGCTGGGGGACACTGCCCACGCCTTCTGATCTCCAGCCTGGCAGAAACCTGGGAGCCCTATTTGAGCTGGCAGGAAGCTGGCTCAAGGTTGGAACTCAAGGTGACCTGTACAAAGGATTCTAACCAAACTGTAACCTAGATCAGACTTGGGAGTAATCAGGAATGAGAACCGCCAAGGATTGGTGAGAAAAACACAAAACGCTGCCCCTGGGGGTTCCTTCAAAAGCCTGCTCCGCAAGATGGTCTGTTTTAATGTGAAGAATGTTCCTGTTGATTTGTCACTTTCAATAAGCAGCAGGCAGCATGAAACGCAGTGCCTCGCTCGTCTGAGGGGCTGGAAGCTGTTGACAATTCTCAGATCCACTTTCCAGAGCTGGAGATGGCGCAACGAACAAAACAGTCCATCCCTCTTGGGGCTGACGTTCTAGTTAGGGGGTGGGAGGGTGCATGCAGTGGTAATAAACCACAGATACATTTAGAGTGTCATTCAGGGAAGTACTGCTATAAAAATAAAGCAATTTTAGGGAGAGAGGAGTCAGGTGAGAATTTTAGATAGGGAAGTCATGGTTTCTGTGAAGGAAGGATGTTGAGCAGAGATCAAAATGCAGTGATGAGGAAGCTGTGTGCCTAGCTGGGACGGGGTGTCTTGGGAAACTGAAACAGCATATGCAAAGGTACTGAGGTGGGAGTGAGATGGAGTATTTCTGGAAAGCAGAGATACTGATGTGGCGAGAAGAGAGTGAACCACAGGAAGTGGCGAGAAGCAGGGTCAGGATGAGAGCTAGGTCTCTGACTGTGCTGGCTTCCAGATTATGGCAAGGGCTTTGGCTCTCACTGTGATGGAAGCTATTGGAGGGCTTAGAGCTAGGGCATGGCATGATGAAGAAATGGTGTAGTAGTTGCACGAACCTAATCACGTCATCTCCTATACCTCAGATCATCTCTGGGTTACTTACAGTTACTTACAGTGTCAAATACAATGTGCACCACTGTTACCCTGCGCAGTTGAGGGAACAATGAGAAGAAAAGTCCTACACGCTCAGTAGCTGTCACAGACAGAACATAGTATGTGGCAGACACACTGTAACTTTCTGCAGACACTTTCAGTCTGTGGTTTGTTCAATCTGCCAGTGCAGGAGCTGAGTTTCGGAAAGCTGGCCGTGTTGGGTCTAGTAAAACACCTGAGGGAGCTCAGGCATGAAGGAAACAAAGGCAGAAAGCATCTGGCAGGGGTCTGATCCCTTCCTCACACCTTTGCTACCAGCCACAGGTGCCTGGCTCCGCGCCTCACGGACATTTCCTAAGTGTGTCTCTGGCAGCTCTCCCTTGGCTTAGGAATAATATTTTAATGACAACAATAGGTATCATTCATAATAGCCTCAAACTAAATGTCCCTCAGTGAACACAGAGAAAACACATTATGTTATTTCACATCACAGAATACTACCTGGGGGCATGGGGGAAACTTTTTAAAGCGAAAACTATGGATAAGTGCAGTACATAGCAGAATATCAAGAAAACTGTTGAGAAAACCTAGCCAGACAAGAAAGGGCACCTGTGATATGATTCTATTTATATGAGCCCCACGAAGAAATAAAACAGTGGAGAAGCCAGAAGAGAGTTATCCTTGGGGTGGGAGGGAGTGACAGGTGCGGGTGCCATGGAACTTTCTGGGGGACTGGGAATGTCCTCCAGTTGTATCCCAGTGGCAAGCCCACGGGGTGTATCTGTGTAAAAATTCACTGTAGTTCACTTGAGATATATGCATCTTGCTGTAAATTATACCTATCAAGGGGAATAAAATCGTTACAACAGTGGTAGCATCAACCACATAGTGAGTGATACATTAGCACTCTGCATCTATTATCTCTAACCCTGGGCGGTAGGCATCGTGATTCCTACTTAATAGATAAGAGGTTGACGCGTCAGCCAGGTGTGGTGGTGTATGCCTGTAATCCCAGCACTCTGGGAAGCTGAGGCAAGGTGATTCTAAGTTCAAGTCCAGCCTAGGCAATTTAATGACTTAGGGAGAGCCTGTCTCAAAATGGAAAAAAAAATTTTTTGAAGGGCTGGGGATGTAGCTAAGTGAGAAATTCCAGTTCCCAGTACTGAAAAAAAGAAAAAAAAAAACAAAAAACAGAAGCTTTGAATGTCCAAGAGCCCAGCATTTGGAAGGCAGAACAAGACTTCTGCCTGCTTCTCTTGGCTTGCCTCCAGCCCTTCGCTATCGGAAAGACCACCTGATTAGTGTCGGGGTGTAAGCCACAGAGTTGTCATTCGCAGAATCCCAAGTTGCACTGGACCTTTGCTGGAGGGTGTCTTGTCTGTTTCTGAATTCCCGTCACTGTGACAGACCGACCCCAGGCCTTTCTGTCTCCACTAGAAGCAGGCAACCAGGAAGGGTGGGGATCAAAAATCGCCATCCACCTGGCCCCACCCGCTGCCCCTCACCTGACCCATCTTCCACAAGGTGATGCTACGGGGTGGCCTCCAACAGGAAGAAGCCCCCTGATGAGTGAATCGGGCCCAGCTAGCCTTTGGTGACAAGCAGGTAGTCTAGAACCGAAAAACTATAATAAGCTGATATTTATCTTGCAGGATGTGTGTGTTTAATAAAGTATTAATATGAAGGCCAGATTGCTTCTCCTGTCAAGTGGGCAGAGTGAGATTACAGAGGTGGAAGAAGCCGGGGATTCTCATGAGAGGAGGACACCCCGAAGACGCTCTGCATGTGAGCCAAGGCTTCTGTGCTTGGCAGAACAAATGCATCCTGCCCAGGGTGACTGTAAATAGGATGTCTCTCATGGGATCCCTGTGTTGCAAAACCCAAAACCCAAACCTGTCCCTGAGGGCAGGAGAGATGCTCTGATGGAGGGAACTGGCCCTCCTGGTGCTGCGAAGGTTTGGGTGAGTGGCAGGTTAGGCCCACCTGGGTCGGGATGCTGTTTAGGAAGAATGGTCAGCCATCCACATTTCTGGCCTCAGATCACTGGTCTTGGTGTCTGGAGACCCTTGGCCATGCCGGGGCTCGAGTCCACACGCACACCTTCTGGAAGTTCGCTTGTCCGCCTTTGCCCCGGGCTTTCTCACCCTCAGAACACTTAGCATTTGAGGCTGGATGCTCTTGGTGGTGGGCACTGTCCCCTGCCCTGCTGGCTACCCAGAAGTGTCCTTGCCCTGTACACACCACTGCCAGTGATATAGCTCCTCAACCATCATGACAACCACGGATGACTTTAGGAGTTGCCAAATGTCCCCTTGGGGTCCAAAGCCACCACTGGTTAAGAATCATTCTGTTTGGGCAGACTTTTCCTTACAACTGCTGAAGTGAGGAACAGAGACCAAACCTCCCCGGACCAAGAAGGCAGCTTCCCTGATAACGGAGCTGCCTAGCATGACAGGCTGGTCTCAGGGGCCTTGGTGCTGCGAAATGAACTCTTTCCCTGGTTTATCGTTAGGAAAACTCTGTTGCACCTGTTCATTTAAAACTGATGCAGGTTTAGAGCAGGGCTGCACTGGCAAACATGTCTTCAAATAATAGGGTCAAGGAAACAAAACTGTTACTGAGCAAATTCCCTTTGCAAATTTCCAGGCCCTTCGGCGCTGAAATGAGATAATCCAACCTAGTGCTAGTTGCTTTTTTGGGAGAGAAAAAGAAAAGACCAAAATAATATTAAAGATTCCTTTATTCTGCCTTTAGCGCCTGAGCTTCAGCAATTAATTCTTATATGCTAAAGGACTTCTGTGTTTATGAGGCATTATTATTTAATGTGGGCCTATTTTAAATTGTAATTTTTTCATTAAGTTGCCTCGTTTTACTTATTAAGACCAGTTTATAACCGAGCTTGGACTTTGTTCCTGAGTAATAACTATTTTTCTTTAAAAATATTCCATAATAAGCTGTCATCCATATTTTAAATTTTATTCTGTGTCTGCTGTTGATCACGAGCTGCTCCCCGTGCTTCGGAGCGAGGCTGGAGGACTGGGGCAGCCTCTTCCGCCTTGGCTATGGAAGTCTCCAGGCCGGAAGCGAACAGCTCCGTAGTAACCGCTTACCCTCTGCTTTTCTGGGTTTGCTGGAGATGGCCAAGACCCTTGAACCCAGTCCTGAACCTTTAGAGCAGCAGCCCACGCACGACATGACAGTCTGCTGGGAGAAAAGCAGAGGGGGCCGTAGAGAAGTGAGAGGGCTACAGGAAGGGTGCGAGGGCCAGGCCCTCTGTGCTGACAGTCTCTCATTCCAGCTGCCACATGAGCTCCTTGCCCGGTCTCTCCCTCCCTAACACCTACGTCCCTAGCAAGGAAAGATCATTCTCCCCATTTGGCAGAGCGGGAAACTGAGGCTCAGAGCCATGGAATGACTCATTTAGGTTGCAGGGCCCGCAGACTTGGAGGCTGTCCCCAGGTCTTTGATTTCCAAGCTCCGAAGTCACAGGGTCTCAGCTCCAGTGGTCCCTGACCACATCCCACAGGGAGTAGACCAGCCTACCCAAGGTGCTTTTCAGAATACCGCCCTTTCTGTTTCTCATCTGATATCACCACTGTCCCAAGAAATAAACACCATGAGCCCATCTTTCAGATGAGAATAACAGGGACTTGCCCTCATGTCCACGGCAGAATGAAGGCTAGCTCAGACTGGGTCCTCTGCTTTGAGATCAGAGCTGTTTCCTTTTCTCCCATCACCCCCTCCGGCTTCCCCTTCATGGCTGACCCTCAGCTCCACCTGCTGGGCACTGAGTCTGCTAGACAGCCAGGGCAGTCAGGGCTTCTCTGGAGCAACCCGTGTCACAGCAGCATCTTGCCTTATTTCCCTCCTGACCACTGCAGTCATGTCTTGGATATTGGGTTGATCAAGGAATAGAGAACTGGTCAACCACCTGCAAAGACAGAGAAAGCTCCAGAGGGTAGTGGCAGACTGTTAGATAAAAGTCAGACACTTGGTAGTAGCAGTGTCCCAGGGCTGTGTGACCCACAGAGCTGAGGTCCTGTCTTAAAGTACCTATTAATCAGTTTGAGGATCTTGGCTAAGTTCCTTCTTTCCTCTGAGGCCTCAGTTTACCCATCTGTTTTCATACCGTTATATCTCTTTTGCTCTGATTGCTTCTGATTGGGGAACTGCTTTGGGGATCTGTAACAGTGTGGCCATACCTGTTCATCGATCGATTAGCTTACCCATTCATCTGTTCATTCACTATTTGTCCCACTGAGCATTTTCTATGTACAACATATGAATTTAGTGTGTTGATAGAGTAACCGTGATGAACTTAGTGTGTTGATAGAGTAACCATGAAGCAAACCACCCCACATCTCTGTGGTTTAACACAATGATGCTGAATTTCTCACTCACAGGCATTTATCTGGGGATCAGGGGTAGACTTCACCCCTTGTAGTCAGTCAACTATCTAGTTTTGTCCATCTTATGGCTCCTTCTCCTCCAAGTCCTCAGAGCCGTCCTCTCTCAGATGCCAAGGGAGAGAAGGTGTTCAGGCGAGCATCGGAGAATTCTAAGGGACAGGCTGGAAAGCCCTGTTGCCCTGGTCGGGATTTGGTCACATGGCTAGGATTTAGTCACCTGGCCAGGGTTTGGTCACTTGGCTAGGATTTGGTCCCATGTCCCTGCCATCTGGGAGATGTACTTCAGAGAATGAGAACAGAGTGTGGGGGACACAGTCTCTGTGACATTCGGAGTCACACATGGCCCAGAGTGGATATTGTGTACCGGATAGCTATGAAGACAGCTTTTGACCCCAACGTGAGCTCAGGTGCGAGTGTGGGGCAAACCAAAGACTGCAGGTTCTGTGATTGCAGCTCAGCCATGCACCCTGCAGAAATCTATGCCCTTTGCCTCGTTGTCAGTGCAGGACTCTCTGCTTAATGAGGATGTCCCTAGTCAGTCGCTTTCCCTGGCAGACACCTCAAAGGCCAGAGGGCTGACTAAAACTCTTGGGCTCATCCAGCCTTAGTTTCTCTCATCCATAAAATGGGAAGAAAATTCAATAGCATTGGGGTCTGCAGGTCCCTGGGGGAGTGGCAGGGGTCTGTAGAGGGCCACAGAGCCAGTTTCCTGAGTCTTCTTACTAATAGTGTAACCACATCATTATCAATAATGAAACACAAGTTAATAATAAATAAACAAACTAATGATAAATAATACATATGTCATGCATAATATATTATACTCCAGGGATTCTGAACATCTATTGCCTCTGACAGAGGAAGATTTGATGAGCTGGGTGGAGATCACAGAGGGGAGGCCCTCAGAAGAGTTTTGGAGGTCAGCACAGGGGATAAGGCATCTTAAGTGCCATGTTCATCTCTCGGCAAAGTGTTTGAGGTGCTGGTGACCCAGAGCTGATCTGCCCTTCTGCTAGGGTTATGAGAGGCATGAGCCAGCTGGGTGAAAGGGGAGGTACTTCCGCCTCTTGGTGGTCTTTCATAGCTCAAATTTACGGGGTGAGAAGTCCACAGCCCAGTGAAGCAAACAACATTCAGTCTCAATAGAATGAGATGGCCTGGTCAAGGCTACCAGGTGAAGGTATCTGCGACTTCCTCTGCCCAGCGGCAGATTCATGCACTCAGTCAGTGTGCCCTGTATGCCAGCCAACATAGCCAGAAGCACCCAGAGACTGGAGACAGAGCAACAGGGACCGGTATGTGGTCTTTCAGGAGCTCCCAGACCACTGTGGGAGACAGACTGGCTAAAAAGGTTGTTACTGTGCAAGGAATAGGGGTATGATACTTGCTGTGGGGGGGGTATTCCAGATTTGGGGTACTGTGTAAGTGAAGATGGGTTTGTTGAGAGATGCCCTCAGGGTAAACAATGTTTGAACAACAAATTGAGGGTGGGTGTTCCAGGTAGAAGCAATGGCAGGTGCACACCCAGGAGCTGTAGGAAGCCTGGCATCTCTATGGGACTCTAAATACCTCAAAGCAACTGAGGTTGTGCAAGACAAAGGCATGGGAGAAAAGGATGAGCTGCAGAAGAGGCACATCCTTGAGCTATCTAGGGTTGGGAGATGGCTTCACTCGCAGAGAAATGACAGGGAAGATCCAGGTGCAGGAAGGGGCAGCAGTTTGCTAGGTGGCAGCAGGGCGTGTGCCGGGCTAGGGCTGCGCAGCTCACAGATCCCCACGTGGGCACACTGAGGCTCATTCAAGACTTTACTCAGGCAGCATGCTGGTTAAACAGCTGTGGCGTGCCACGCATTACACAGAGAACTGGAGGTGTGCCCACCTTGAGTGCCTGGTCTGATGGTAGAGACAGACAGACAAAGAACCATCTGTTTGTGTTACGGGGGAATGCAGATTGGCTATGACTGAGATGCTTAAGAGGGCCCGTGAGCTTGGAAAAAGGAGGATCAGACTGAAATAAATCAGAGTGAGGGAGACTGTGGTATTGAACCTTGGAGGACATGGACAGATTTCCCTGGATGAGCTCAGAGGAGACGGGAGATAATAAGAGGGAGAGAGAGAGAAAAACAAAAACCAGCATGGGGCACAAAGGAGAGCTTGGGTGATGGAAGGGCTGGGGCGGGGTTGCAAGGTGGCCAAGGCAGAAATGTGAGACTGATTGAGTTGGAGGGGCCCAGAGAGGTAAGCTCATCAGGGACCCAGTGGGCCATGACAGACTCCGAACTTGGTCATGAATTGGAAGGCAATGGCGCAGGGAAATGGAATGGCATTAACCACAGGGCGAGCGTCCTCGGATTTGCATGTTTGTAAAATCACCGAGACTCCACTGAGGTGGGTGCATTAGGCAGACAAGTCTGCAGGCTGGAGACCAGCAATCCGCCTGTCTCAGGGTCCTGGGGAGAGATTTCCCAAACTCATGCAGAAATGGTGGGGAGCTATTGGGGAGGCAGAATTGATCCATCATAGAGACAGATGAATGGTAACTTTGAACGCATTTTTCAGTGGCGTTCATCTTTTAAAAGGCCATCTCTCCACCCCATCTCCCTGCCAGTAAGAAGGTAGATGGTTGGGAGTTCCAGTGAGTTCAGCATGGAAGGGCGTATTTCACAGACCCCTCTGTACTAGCCTGGAAGATATAGTTGCAATAATTGGGTTGTTGTAATAATATTTATTACAATAGTAATTACGCAGTGCAGGAGCCCTGGGAGGCTGTCATCATGGCTGCGATGTGGTATTTATCTTCGTGAGATAGGGGTGACCTTTTTTCTTCATGAGTGGTAGTGCACAGAGCTCTCACTACCATGTGGAGATAAATCCCAGACCCACGGCGGGGGGAGGGTGGCATGAGGAATTTATGTGGCCCTCATGCCCACGGTCCTCACTGATGTGGCCTTCAATTCCGCACATAGCACTGCTGCCAAGCCCCTGACCACCTGTGTGTTTCTCCTCTCACCTTGGTGTGATCCATGCTGGTTTAGGGCTCCCGAGTTCTCTGCACATCCCTTCTGCACCTGCAGACCGGGATGGGGCTGAGATTCTGTCCCTGCTCTCAGGAACTCCTAGTCTGGGGCAGACACAGCCCCTGTCCGGGGATAGAAAAGTGGATGATTTGTATTCCTTTCCTTCTTTATACTCATTCGGCATCTGTAAGTGATGATCCAGGTGACACGTGACAAGCACTTCTAGGGCAAAGCCATTGGTCGAGAGCTGATGAGAGCAATGTACGTCAAGGGTGCAAGGGAACATTTTGACCAGCCCAGCTCCTAACTGTCCTGGAAAGGTTCTCAGCCAGACATCTTGGCCCAGCATTCTCACGTCCTCTGCTGGATTTGAGTTTGAAAATGGTTTCAGCCACACATCATCCTGCTGCCTCGTGGTGGGTGTGATGTGTTCTGCTGCTATAGCAGGGGTTTGATCCTGCTCCACCCCAAGCCAGCCTCCTTGTGTTCTTTCTGATCTCTAACCCTGCTACACACCTGTGCTTTTGATTTCTGTCTTTGGAATTCAGAGGTAGTGGGCTGTTGTGAAACAACAGGAAGGGCACTGGACTCAGAGTCCAAGGGCTTGCCGGCCACACCTGGCATTCAGAGGGCATCAGGAAGTCATTCTGCACCTCTGAGCCTCAGGCTTCTCGTAGAATGAAGACACAACTCACAGGGCAGAAGTGATCAATACACAACCATCACAGACATCCTTTGGGAGCTGCCAAGCACTAATCACATGTTCATTTGTTTATCTTATTTTTAGTTGTTCAACAAATATTTATTGAGCTTCTAAGAGGGATCAGGCATTGCTCTAGAGTCTCAGGATACAGTAGTGATTCAACTATTCAGAGTGAAGGACTTCTGACTCTGACAAGAGAGAGTAACAGTAGAGGCCAGGCTGTCTTCATCTCTCATTAGTTTACCTGCAAAACCTGGCAGAATGTATGGACATCTCTTTGAAAAATCTGTGACGTAAACGCCAGCAGGTGGGTTGGAATTGGAAGTACGACTAAAAAAAAAAATTGAATGGAAATGAAACTTAGAGTCTCATTAGGTAATATTTAAAATGTCCAGAATACTCACAGAATAACTAGATGCATAAAAAAACTATTACAATCCCAACTCATGTGGGGGAAGACAATATGCTGACTCCAGGGATGAGGTCACTCCTGTGATGGACTCATATGATGAACTTATCTGACAAAGACTCTAGACAGTGTTTATAAAAATGCTCAACAAGTAATCCAAAATCATGTTGAAACAAATATCAAAATGGAAAGACACAGTGAAGAAATGGAGGCTATCAAGAAGAACCAAGTGGAAATTTTATAAACATCAAATGCAATAATGAAATAAAACATTCCCTGGATGGATTCAGTAGCAGCTTAGAGATAACAGAAGAATGCATTAGTGACCTTGAAGATACAAGCAATAGAAATCAACCATTCTGAAGACAGGAAAAAAAGATTGAAACTCACAATCCAGGCTGGGGAAGGGAGAAATACCAACAAAAAATAAACAAAAGGGTAGTTTTTTTTTTTTTTAAAGGATACAACAGGGGAAAAGAGATAATGATAGTTGTGTTGTTATATGTATGAGAGTTACACTAGGTAAGACCTCTCCAAATAATGTGTGAGCAGACAAGAACTGAGGAGTTGAGCCATGTATTTAGGGAAAGATGCACTGGGAGGTGGAAGTGGCTTGTGCAAAGGTCCTGAGATAGGGGCATGCTTGCGCTGCTCAGGGATCAGCAGAGGTTGTCACAGGACTGAACAAGATGAGAGTGAATGGTGACGAGGTAGGGGAGCAGGGGAGGCGAGGGCGCCTGTTGGCAGTCACCGGGGTCAACCAGGAACTGCATGATGGTGCCCTGGTCCAGGGAGGGAGGGAGTGTAGAAGGTGAAGTAGTGGGATGCTGAGTGTATTTTACAGACTTGCAGGCCTTGCTGGGTGTACAGGCGAGGAAGTGGAGACTCCAGGAAGAGGACTGGCTGCTCAGATCTCCCTGAGAGAGAGGGAAGAAGAAACATCACTTCACATTAGGACCTTCCCTTTGCGGTGCCTACAGACATCCAGGGGTGCACCAGGCGGTGAGGTTGTGCCCCACAGTCCTGGTTCCCAACCCAGGGCCTTTGCAATTCTTTGTGTATGGCTTCTCAGCTAATCAGAATCCATGCGTCAGCCATGTGGGGCAGCATGTGGAGCCGGGCTCTCAGGTGATACAAGCTCCAGGTTACCTTCCTTGGTGAGAAGCCAGGGATACAGGGTGCCAGCTCAGGTGAATGTCCTGGAGAGTAGTGGGCACTGTTGAGGATGCAGCAGGGGCCTCACCTTGTGACCCTGTGTCTGCTGGTGTGGTGTCACCCCTGAGGATGGTCACCGCTGTCATCTGCCCCCAGGTCCTGCCATCAAGGCTGCTACTCACAAGCTCCTCCCACATCAGGGGCCCCTCTGCCTCTTGTCTACAGTGCCCAGTGATGTACGGTCTCCACTCTGTGCTCTGTCTGCTCACCCAACGGTGACATCCTGTATCCACTGCCCTGAGGAAGAGAGCCTGCCTGGGCAGCCCCCCAGCACCCACACTATTGATCTGAGACCTTGTGCTTGGCCAGCAGGAGAGGCTCTTGGACACTAGCAACCACCAACAGCAAGCCAAGTGGGTGGGGTCAAGAGGTAGGCTCAGAAGCCCTTGAGGTGTGGGGAGGCCCTGGGCTTGGGCTACCTAGGAGGAAATCACAGGGACAGGGTTCTGAGCATAGCCCACCCTGACAACAGAAGTGTCAAGGAACAGACAGAATCAGTTTGTCTTTGTCTGACCCAGGCAGTGGTCTAGGCCCTTGGGTGATACGGAGATGGGACAGTTTGTGGCCCTGTATCATGGTGAATACACCCCAAATAGGTCATTATAAGCGATTTTCAGGGTCCTGGGGTCAGAGTAAGGGTGCTTTGGGACTTCAGGAATCCAGGGAGTTAGGGAGTTTGTTAAGGAAATAACATTTCCATGAATCCTTGAAGGACAAAGTTACCAAAGCAAAGAGCAAGACAGCAGGCTTAGGAGAAAGGGGACAGCCTGCACACAGGCCCGGGGGTCACAGTAATTGTGCCTGAGGAAGAGTAGAAAGCAGCAGGAACTGGATGAAGAGCATAGGTGACGGGTCTGAGAGCCAGGCGTGGGCCAGACCTCTGCACAGAGTTCACAAACCTTCTCCCATGAGCCGGGGAGGTTCCTGGGAGCTGCAGGGTCATGGGAATGAATTTTAAAGGCCCCTTCACGGGGTGGGGGTGAATGGTTGCAGGAAGACCGGGCAGACTCTGGTCTCCTGCTCTCAGGGCGTTTGTCCTTCCCTACTGCTGCCACCCACTGAGTACCCACCCGGGACAGCTGCTGGGAGGAAGTGACCCATCCAGAAGGCTGCTCACAGCAGGGGTGGTTCTCCTCCTACCCGAACAGCCCCTGAGCTGTGCTGGGGACAGGAGCAGAGGAGCGAGGCCAGGTTACGCTCTGAGGCAGCTTTGGGCGGAGGGGCCATGTGTCATCACCTCGTTAGGCAGTACCTGTCTCCTAAACATCGCTGCGATTTTGCTAAATGTATCTTAACGGAAGCGGTGCAAATGCTGTCAGAGATAGAGGGCAGAGTGATGGGCCACGTGGGATAATGAACTGCTTAGTTAAGATGGATCCCTCTCTGCTCCTGATCTGCATCTGGATACCTGGTGCGGTGGGGCTCATGCATGGAGGCTGAATGGTGCCAAATTTAACGCACGGAAAGACAAGGCCCCATCTAGCTGGCGGCTGCGTCCCTGGCTAATGCATATTTCTGACAAATGGAGTGGAGTTGTCTCAAGGTGGCAGCCTCGGCCCCAGACCTGGAGTCAGGCTCGGGTAGCATCTGATATGGGATTGGCTGGGACAGAAAAGCCCTAAAAGTTGAGTTTCCCCCTCATGTCACAGATGGAGAAACTAAAGCCTAGAGGAAACTTGCCCGAGGTCCCAGAGCTGGTTGGCTGCACAGCTGAGAGCAGAACCCATGCCCTCTGCCCTTCCCTGGTCCTCATGGCCCTGGCGGATGGCTGAGTCCCTGTGCCACCCCTACCTGCTCAGCTGCGCTTTCTAAGAGGCCCAGAGGCTCTAGCACGGACCTGAGGCCCCAAATGCAGACACCTCTGCTGGAGACCTTGTGGCTTGGCCTTCTTTGACTTGATTTTTTTTTTTTTTTTGTATTTGGGATTGGATTCAGGGCCTTCACATTGAGCTATATCACTCTCCTTTTTTATGGTTTTTTTTTTTAACTTTTGAAACAGGGTCTTGCTAAGTCATTAAGTTACCCAGGCTGGCCTCAAACATGTGATACCCTTTGTCTCAGCCTTCCAGAGTGCCCACAACCAGGACCCCTTTGAGTTTATGCCTGTCCCTCATAGGGAGAATTCCATCCGGGCCTCCAACTTTGACCCCACTCAGGATGGATGCCGGCTGAACTGTTCCCTCCACATCCTCCCAGACCAGGGTCCAGATATCAGCCTGCTGTCCTAGGACCACCCTTTGTGGGCTGGAAGGTGGAACACTGGAGGGAGTGGAGGTCAGGGGTCAGGGGTCAGTCAGGTGAGTGGGGCTTGGGGGCAGAAAGAGTTGAGTGATATTTTGTACCTTTGACCCCGATTGTTCCAGCAGCCCCATCATGCAGGAGGAAAACGAGTCCCACAGAGGTCATGGGATTCAACCAGTTGACTACTGGGTGGCAGAATGAGAAGCCTGAACCAATGACTGAACTCAAATTCAGGAAGGGGGGCACCTGTGGGGCACAGGAACGCAGGAGAGATTTTCAGAAAAGGAACTTGTGCAGTTTTTGGGAAATGGTGAAATTTTGTGACCTAAGAACTGGAGGAATGTTAATCAGACCTAGAAGAGAACTTTTCCAATGTTTTTCTTTTGGGAAACACCTCTTGGCTGTGAACACCTGCTGTCCCTCTATTGTGTGTGCCTGTGTGTCTGGAAATATGGTTTCTCACCTGGGATCGGGTGTTGATGGGCGCCATGGTAAGCCCTGCCCTGCACACCTGTTGGAAGTCTCCGCCTACCCGCTCCAGACCAGAGCTCAGAGCCTGCACATGGCCCTGCTTGCCCTGACCTTGAGTAGGAAAGGCCTGGGTACAAGATGTCAGACCCTGAACATGGGCCCTGAGGGGTTAGCGTCCTCCTGCACCTGCTCCCTGAGCATTTGATGTGTACTTTGGGGTCTCTCCTTCCACCAGACCTGGCCCAGGCCCTGCAACGCTTTCTTGCCCCATCTGAGAGCCAGGCCTGTGCCAAAGACACAGGGCCAACCAATGGAACTGCAGATGGGGGGCTAGTCCCCAGGATTCCCTGGTGACCTCTCTAAGCCCTGTTGACTCAGCTCTGAGGGCTTGCAAGAGGTGTCAGGAAGAGATTAGCTGCAGAATCTGATAGACCTGGGCTGGAATCCAGTCTAGCTGTGTCCGTCAGTGTGGTGTGCAGCCAGGTGCTTCTGGATCTGCAGCACGGAGCCTGCTGGGGACAGAGGCGTGTGCCTAGGACCCACAGGGCCGGCACCTGAGAGAGCTGAAGAAGGACCACTTGTCATCCTCTGACTTTGATGCTCTGCTGCTAGTAGTGATGGCACTCACGATCCAGAAGAAGAGGCAGATGGGCAGACAGATAGCCACACTCCGGTGTGACAGCGCAGCCATCACGGCGACTTCATAGGGAAACACAGGTGGCTGCAGCAGCCAGCGGACAAACTGGGAATGAAGAGCCAGTTGGGAGGGAAAGAGGGAAACAAGGAAGGAAGGTGAAGAGGAAAGAAGAATAAAAGAAAAGAGCAAGGGAGGAAAGAAGGCGCATGCGTGCTAGGGAACCTAGAATGTGCCGTGGCCAAGGAGGGACTTCCGCCCTCAGAGGGGAGGCTCCCACCTCCCTGCAGCCTTGTGCCCCGTGCCATCGGCACCGCGTGGGGCTGGGGTGGGAGTGCGCAGCTGCCAGCATTTCTCCTGTCCCCTGACTTCCATGACTCCAAGCACAGGTGTCCCTGGACCAGGAGGCACGGCCAGGACTGCCTCAGCTCACGGGGATGTTCCCCAGCCTCTGCTCCCCAGGACTTGCGAGGCTCAGGGTGTGACACCAGCCGAGCCACTCCCTGCTGTAGTGCTGGGCTGGGAGTAAGTGCTCCCTGTCAGTCCACACCGCAGGCCCCTCACTTGCCTGCTTGAATCCTGCCTGATGCTCTACCAAAGATGGACTACAGAATATGCAAAGGTTTAACGTAGAGAAACATTTCCCATCATGGCTGCAGCCTGGAGTGTCAGAGCATGCTGCATACCCCTCAGTTCCAGGGCCTTTGGACTTGTGGCGCCATGTCTGGAATGCTCTCCCCTCAACACCTACATGGCTCACACCTTCATTTGCCCCAGCCTCCGCAGAGGGGCCTCGGGGATAGGGCAGGGGCTTTCTTGTGTAGAGCATCCCATCCTCCATTGCTCTTTGTGGCTTTCCTGGTGTATTTTTCCTCACTATGTGTATCGCCACCTGATCTCTTCTCCACGAATAACTTGGTTATGGCCTCCTCTGCTAGAACATCAGCAGCATCGTGTCCCCAGTGCAGAGAACGTCTCTGGTTCAGGGTAGCTTCAATCAACCTTTTTTGTGAGTAGAGGAAATACAGGAAGAAAGAAAGGGAGAAAAGTTCTGAGAATCCTAGAGGGAAGGGATACATTTCCTTTTTTTTTTTTTTAACTGTGTTTCTCAGAGTTAGTTGACAATAAAATTCATGTTGCCTGAAATTTCAATCACTCCCTCCTTGTGCTCTGTGGAAAAATGGCCTTGTCTTAACCTGGCCCAACAGCCCACTCCTACACTCAGCTTCTAACTCACGGCTTCCCGTATCCCCAGGCCACACCTGCCCTGTGTGCAGGTGTCTGCTTCCCACTGGTGTGCTCAGTTGCTTGAGGTATCTGCTCCACCTGCTGGCGCCCCTCACACTGTCACCCGGTTATCAGAGCTGCAACCATCCCTTGGTCCCTGGCCCCAGACTCACACTGTGACCCCCTCCTGGCTTGCTGGCTCTGAGACCACCCATCCTCCCCTACAGGCTTCTGCAACTCAGATGTGGCCTTTCACCTCCTTCTGGTCCTGCACCCACCCTCCTTAGGACTGATAATCATGCGCGCGCTTACCTTAATCTTCAAGGGTGAGAGAACGGGGAAAGGCAGAGTCCCCACCTCACCAAAGTGAGCCAGATGGCCACTGTGCCCCAGAAGCCCTTGCTGGACCTTCCCAGGCAGGGGTGGTGGGAAGCGGACAGGTTGCAGATGGGCAGAGGCAGCCAGTACTCTCTCCCTGTTTCTCTCTCTCTGTCTCTGTCTGTCTGCCTCTTTCTCTCACCTCTTTCATCCCTGGAGAGGCTGTAACAGCTCAGTGCTCATCATAGCACCAGAGGAGCTAGGTTTGGATCCCTGCTCTGCACTTACAGCTGTGTGACTTTGGCAATTTCTTCACCTCTCTGCTTCCCTACAAAGAGTGGGAATCATAATGGATCACCTGGCTGAGCCAATCTTCCTTATCCCATCCTCCGCCCTCACCTTCCTCCTGCCTCTGCATGGGGCTCTGAATGGTGACCTTGGTGTGATATCTCTGTCCTACCCACTGGGTGCCCTGGGGACCACTCAGTGCCTGTGTCATCCCTGTTGCCCCAATTCTAGCCCACAGTTTGCTCAGAGCAGTGGGGAGCAAATGGGTTGGAGAAATGCAGAAAGGAAGAAGAATATTAGTTCTACCAGGCAGCTGAGTCACTGCTTTCCTGAACTACATGGGCCTTGGTGCTCCCTGGGAACTTGGCCTCAGCCTAAGTTCCAGCTCATGGGGGTGGGGGTGAGCCCCGTGCCTGAGCCCTTTACCCTGAAGCCTGGTCCTGAAGTCTTGATCTGTGTGTGCAGTTTTAATCTCACTCCAACTTCTAAATTGATCCTCTGTGGGTCGATTCTTGTTGGTTTTTTCCTGGAGCGTTGTACCCATTAAGTTCCAGGCAGGGGTCGGGCCCCTGGGCTCGATCTGCTCAGGTTGCCTGCACAATTGAAATCCCTGAACCCATCCTGGCTAGTTTTCTCATTAAGATGATTGGACTGGATTGATCCATTCAATCAATGGTCAGACATCAGTGTGTGGGAGGCCGATTGGATGAGTCCAGTGATCAGAACAAAGTTCCTTGAGTCAAAGTGTGTACCCAGCCCGCTAGGGGAGAGAGCAGTGGCCCACAGGTCTTAGTGTCCCCAATGTGTGGCTCCCAGGGCAAGAATCCCAGCCTTGTCTCCAAGGAGCTGGGCAGCTTTCCCACAGGCTCGAGGTGGGCAAGAAGCTTTATGTGGCACCTGCAAAGATAGAAGCCTTCTTCGCAGGTGGTCAGCCTGAAACCCCATCCCCACCACAGCCAAGGGGTGGACTGGGTCCTCCCCAGGGACAGGGCATGTGTGATGGGGACTCTGGTGCTGAGGAAGCCAAGGGCAGCCTCCTGAGACTCTCTGCCTGGAATTTCATGAGAAGAGGGCTTATGGAGCTAGGACTCTGGGATAGGGGACCCTGGCTGCAGAGGGCAGTGGTGGACGGGGTCTCAGGTATAAAGCGGCTTTGGAAACTCGCGGCTGGATGCACTGCGATATCTGCATTCCGAGTGAGACCTAGCAGGCTGGTCACACACATCATGACTCTGAATGGGGTGGAGGCGCAGCACGGGCCCAGAGCCCTGTCTCGGGGTGTCTTGTCGACCAGTGCGGGCCCTTCCTGGAGGTGGTGGCAGATGCTGCCTTCAGGGAGGTAGTCATCCGAGAAAAAATGTTTTTGGTTTGGGAGCCTTGGAAGCCAGGAGGTGGCAGGAAAGGAGATGCCAGCGGTTGGGAAAGAGAACACAAGCAGCTCTACCCTCCGCAGTACCCGTCACAGGAGAACAGCGCCCCCTGCAGGGGAGCCTCAGCCTTTCCTCCTCCATGTAACCTCTACCTACCTGCCTATCTAGTCAGCTTCTGCCCTCACCACCCCTCTTCTTTCCTTTGCAGGTTACCTGACCGTCAACATCGAGCCTCTGCCCCCGGTGGTGGCTGGGGATGCCGTGACCTTGAAGTGTAACTTCAAGACAGATGGCCGCATGCGCGAGATCGTGTGGTACCGGGTAAGTCACAGTCGCTGTTCCCAGGGTTGACATCAGGGTCCTCAGAACCCCCAGACACATTGGCTATTCCTCACCCTCGCTGCAGACCCGAGCAGTCCTGTGCCATTTGCCAGGTCTTTGCCCTGGGCAGATACCCTCTGGAAAGACTAATCACCTTGGCTGGCCTCCCATCTGCCCTCAGGACCCATCTTGTCTGACCTGGCTCCATACCTGTGTCCAGGTCTGGGAAGGGAAATGTTAGTGATGAGGAGGTGCCCATGTGTCCAGAGCCAGGTATCGATCACAGGAAGGACGGCTTTGGGTCTGAGGCATGCGAGGCCTTTCCAAGCATGGTAGAATCTTCCTGGGTCAGGATAGGGTGTTCAAGTCTGTATTCCTTTTGCTGTGGACTCAGAGAGATCCTGCTGGCACTGACATTTTTCTCTAAGTTGTGCGAGGTGTGCACAGACAAGGTGCTGCAAAGAGCTTCCTTTCCACAATCTAAGCCAGGACAGCCAAGGCTTTTTGTTGAAGCCCCCTGACAGTAAATATTTTCCTCTCTACTGACCGTGTAGTCTTTGCTGCGCCTTCTCCCTTCTGCCGGTGTACTGCGAAAATGCTCCTGACAGCGTGCGAATGAGAGGGCACGGCGGTGTGCCCATAAAATGCGATGCACGGACACAGAAATTTGAATTTTGTGTAATTTTCACGTGTCGCAAAATATTCTTCCTTTCCAGGAGGCAGAAATTGTTCTGAGCTTGCAGGCTGTACAGAAACAGGATGTCAGGTGACTTGGTTTGTGAGCTGTAGCTTGCAAACCCCTGATCTAAAACCACCCTGTTGTAATCTTTGCAAGCTGGTTCGTCCTGTCTTCACAAGAAGCCAGTGGGCGGCCAGTCAGGTAGAGATACTTGGAGTGAGGGGCGGGAAGCGGGGAACGGGGGGAGGGCAGAGACTGGGTGCAGTTTGGTGAGTTTGAATGTAGAGTGGGCTCCTCTGCTCCCCTGGGGCTTCCTCCGGTCCCACCCACAGGGAATGCAGGATCAGAGGACATCCTGGGTACCTGCGTCACTCACAGCCTTGCTCAGAACTGCTGTCCCCCTCCTTGCTCTCCCTGAAGTCTTGTTGGAATCACCTGTCTTTCTGTCCCTTCCTGTGTTTCCCGTCTTTAATCCATCATTGGCTGATTAGAGCTATTTGATTGGCTGGGATCTGTGCTCCTTTGATTCCCAGCCCTTATCTCAGCACTGTAGCTCATTTTGCTTCGAACCAGCTCCCTATGCCCTGCACCAGAGCCCCACAGGTGTGAACCTGACCCTAGGGTCCCCCTATAGGAGGGTGGCATCCCGGGCCTAGAGGAAGTCAGGGTGTGTGTGAGGCAGGGCCATGAAGTGGAACCCTGGAAGGCGCATTTACAGGATGTGGGAGCTGCTAGGCTGCCACAGGCTGTGAGCATCTCATTAACACCTGGCAGAAAGGAAGGGATAAATTAACTCCAGCTCAGTGCTGATGCTGGGGCCACATCCCTACCTCTGCTATCTTCAGATGCGGTCAGAGGGAGGGGTGGTAGGACAGCAGTATGGAAATGGTGGGGCAGTTCATTGGGTTAAGATGGACATGGGAATAAGAGGGCCTCCACCGGCTCCACGGCCTATGAGCAGCTATCTTCATTCTGGTTTGAAATTGACTGTTCCTGCCACCCTCACAGCAGCGAAAAGGGTGCCAGTGGAGGGACAGGCTCAGGGCTAGGCTGGGTCCCAGGCAGGGAACTAGGAGGAGGCGGCGTGTGTCCACGTGGCTCCACTCTGTTCCTGAAGATGGGAGGAGGGCTGGGAGAGCAGAGCTCACTGGCCCCTGGACTGGAGAGAGGCTTTCCTGGACCTTCTCCACCCCTGTCCTGAACTCTGTGATCCCACCCCCACCTCTGTGGCCCTGTCCCAACCTGTGCTGGCACTGATTGCTTGAAGAATCAGTTACATCTCTTATGGGTGTCAGACCCTGCATATCAGGTTATGGTAGGCTGCACTAATTATTTTATTTCATTTCACATCCTTTGACTGAGGGCCTCTGGAGTGGGGGGTATGCAGATGTATGCAAATCACATGCAAATCACCTGCTGGAGCCAAATACCCAGACCCTTTTGATTCTGTAGCTGGACAGAGGTGGCGGCTCAGTTGACTGGTTATCCTCCTTGGGACCAGGGGACCCCGCGTGTCCTGGCTGCAACAGGGAGGAGGGTGCAGAGCATGGAAGGAAATTCCAGGGATGTGGGTCTATGCTGCCAGCTTTGTCTCTGCTGCTTCTCTGGCTTCTTTCACCAATCGCCTCTTTTCCCAAGGAGCCAGCTGAAGGGAGAGCGATAAGCGTCTGTAGAGGTGGCGGCTGCAGAAGCCAAAGCCAGGGCAGGGCCTCTAGAGGAGATGGGAAAAGCAGCATGGGAAGCACAGCCTTCTCCTCCGGCCAGACCCTTTTCTGACCCCTCTTCCCCAGCAGACAGACCCTCCCAGGCTGCCCCCCTGCCATGTCCCTGCAGCCCCCCCAAACAGCAAGCTGCCCAGTGCTGTTTGTTTTCTGGCCCTGTGTTTGCTTCCCTCCCTGGCTTCCTTCCCCCAAACTCTGAATGAGCTTACAGAGCCTGGCTTGGAAGGAAATGAATAGATCACACAAGCCCAGCCAGTACCGTGTCTCCAGTCCCTTCAGAAGGGAAAAGCAGGGCATTGTGATGGGCCCGCTGCTGCATGCTCAGCCCAGCGGGCTCACAACAGCCTGGAGCATGTGCAAATCCCCACAGCCTCCCCTCTGGTCCAGAGGATGTTATCTGAGCAGGAGGAGCATACTTGGCTTTCCAAAGTCATGGTGATTGGGCTGGAGGGTTTGGAAAGTTGGAGGAGCCAATAAAATCATCAGAAGCAGAAGGGATCACCCCCTTGGGTTCACAAACCTTCCGTCTGAGCTCTTGGGAAGGTCTTACTTATCTAAGGAGTGGGGAGAGGGACAGAGAAGGAGCAGGGGCCTGAGGCTTGGATATCTTGCCCTGCCGTCTGGTCCACTGAGAAGTGGCTGAGCCAATTTGTAGAGCAGATTCGAGAAAGCACACATGATCAGAGCCCCTGAATCTGCCTGGTCCCTTGTGGTAGCCACTAGGCATTCATGGCTGTTGCAATGTAAATTAAATTTAAAAATAAGGTAAAAACTCATTTCCTCCGTCAAGTCAGCCACATCTCCAGCGCTTACTTAGCCACATGCAATTCGAGGCCGCCACGTTGGATGGAGCAGAAACACAACACTGGCATCATCCCAGAGAGTTCCATCCCACCCTGGGCTGCTGTAGAGACTCAGATGTTTCCCCCCCTGTGGTTTCTGGAATATACTGGGCATGCCTGACAACAGAATAGCAGTGACGATTCTATGAGCCCGCTTTCCTGGCAAATACACTCTAAAATGAATGTCAGTAAAGTGGATTTTCTTTGTTTGGTAACCTGCCATCAACAGACTGGGGAGGGGGCCACGGAAGGGATTATCATTCTCAAAAGACTTCTCCGAAAGCACACAGAAGATGCCAAGGGAACCATCAGGCCCTAAGGGTGCTGGGTATTGTTGTCAAGCCCTGTCCAAGTTAAAGATGCTTCACTGCCCTTGATATGGTCTCCCCATGATTTTCCTGCTCTATGATTCATTTCCCACACTCGGTCTTCACAGGGCATGCACATGGCTCTATCCCATATTTGGCCAGTAGGAGGCGTTCATCTGACAAACAATCTACCCTAGCTTCTAACTTCCCCAAGCCTTTACGTTGAGCGGGGCGAGCACTGATGCATTCCATACATCGCTACATTTCCTGGTGGATACCAGGCAAGCTCCACTGTTAATCTTATTTTTCAAATGAAGAAACTGAAGCCATCCAAAGAGACTGTGTATCAGTCAGCTCGCGTTGCTTCCCCTGACTTCTGGGAGTTCTGGACATGCCTTTCATGATTCTTCTTTGTGGGACCCTACTTGAGCTGATCATGGCAAACACTTGCACCTGGATTGTGAGCATTTCAAGTACAAAAGCTGTATCTTTTCCACATTATCCCAGGTGTGATCTAAAATAGAAGGAATATTTAAATTTTAAACATTTTTTACAGGAAAAGCCATCATTAATCCCTTTCAAAATCCTCTCCTTCATTCAAACACACATATCGCATGGCTATTACCACTTTCTGAAGCAGTTCTAGAAGTCCTCTTTCGTGAGTGTCTTTACTTCCTCTGTCTTGGCTGCTTCAATTCCTGAATGGATTCAAAATGTTTACCTTCCATGGTCATTTTGACTTTGGGGAAGAGCCAGAGGTCACAGTGCCAGATCCAGTGAGTGAGGGAGATGAGGACGTGCTGCAATGATTTTATGAGCTGCCTTTCTGCTGCGTGGCAGGAGGCAGCAGAAATCACTGTGGTGGTGGTGTTACTGTTTTATACCTTGTGAAGACATTCACAAAAGAGCACTTCCAGAATGGTCACAGGAAGAGCCAAGCATGATGGGATGTGTGGGTTTGAAGGGAGGGGAAATATTTTGAGGGGGGTTAATGGCAATGTCTTACCTTTTACTGTAACAATTATTTTTAAATTTAAAATACAGTATATTTTCTACTAGCCCTTGTATTTCTGACACCTACAACAGAGCCACCTCGAGACGTACATGTTAAACTAACAAATGAAAGGGTTAAGATGAACATGGGAATACCAGGGCCCCCACCAGCTCCTTAGCACATACACATTTTTATACACAACGCTGCGTGGCCCGCTTCTCTCATAGGTGGGCACATGTGGAGAGTCCATAGATACCATCTGTCTGGGGGAAGTGTGGGTTTTGCAGACTCAAGGGTCTTTGTGGAGTACTAGGGGATAAAAGGGAACATTTCTTGTTAGGAAGCTTTGTCTAAACTCATTTATTTGGGGGTCACTTGCCCAGCAGGCAAAGCCAAAGGTTTGTTTATATCATAGAAATCCATTAAACAGCTACAGGAAATGATGGGAATTTAACCTTTCACAGCAGTATTTTATCATCCAGCCTTTGTTTTGTCCCCTTCCTTCACGATTTGTTCCTAAGAGCTGCTGTGAGCCTGGGTTACAAGGCCACAGAATGAGCTGGAGATGGAGATCCGCAGGCAGCGATAATGGTCTTGCTCTCAGTCTCCCCTTATTTCACCTCCTCACCCTGCTGGGAGACAGGAGTCTGGGTGTTTGTTTTGTGGTTCAGGTGATGCTACCTGGCCAGGCACATGGCCCTGGGGCCCTCGGATGGATGCCTCTTTGGGGAGGGTCATGGCTGCTATGGGCCATGAGAGGAGAGACTGAGAACACAGGTGGGGAAGAGTTAGGGAGAGAGAGAGAGAAGACTTAGTTATCAGAACACCCGCATGCACTGGGTACGGGGGCACACACCTGTACTCTCAGCACCCAGGAAGTTGAGGCAGGAGGAATGCAAGTTTGAGTCCAGACTGGGCTACAGAGTGAGACTCATTTTCAAAATCCAAGCCAACCAAACAAAAGCAGATTTAAAAATCTCTGCACATGAGTTCTGGGTAGTTGACCTTGGGAGGTGATGGGGCCTTCTAGCATTTTGGAAACCTACTCTGAAACGGGGCATGAAAACACATCTTTGGTGGGCTTTGATGACATCGTGTCTGCAGCCAGACAAGACCATTGTGGTGCTCACTGTGGCGCCTGTTCTGTGAGTAATTTTAGACATTGTGCTGTCCTGCTTTGTGGTAACTTACAGGATCCAGAGGGAGAGTGACTGAGTAAGAGCAGGAAGTGTTTGGGGAGGACCACCAGGGTAGGATTCGGTGAGATCTAACTGACCACCTACATTCCCCTCAGGCAACGGGAGACAACACTTTAAGCCGGCTCGTGATGTGGCTCCTGTGTGGCTATGTTGCTGAACTCCCTGGATTTCAGTTCTTGGAAATATCATTATATAGTTAAGCCGTTCAGTGGATCTTGGCTCTCCCTGAAGCAGGGAGCTATTTCAAAATGTGTTTGCTGGCATTGGCTTTCTCTTCGTCTCAGCCCTGATTATGTTTTGTTGTTTGAAGAAAAACAGAAAAAGATGATTATAAGGGAAAATTATGATCCAACAATGCTGTAAGAGCAAGAAGGAAGGCACATGTTGGAGAGACCAATAGACACCAATGCCCAAGTCCCAGAGAAGCTGACTGGGATAAGCTTTGGTCTCTGTGGCTCAGAGCCCAGGCTGGAAGTCACTAAATCTGGCTCTTCTTTGCTGCCCCCCAAACACATCCTGACCATGGGCTCACAGGCCTTGCAACACCAAGATCTGGGGGAGGGACAGAGTGAGGAAGGCAAAAGCCAGGGCTGAGTGGGCTTAGGCTCCTGGTCCAGGCCTCCCTCCCTGTCCCCAGCCTCCCAACGGGCAGGTCCTCTCTGATGACGTGTGAGCTATGCCCAGTCTTATCACAATGGTCACATCTAAGGAGGCATCTACTATGTTAAACAGAGAAGCATCAGGACCTGGTTACTGTACCCAAAGAGCACTGGTGGGTGGGGAATGGGTCGTAGGGCGAGAGGAGGAGGCAGAGGCATTACCTTGGAGGCTGCTGAGGCAGAAAGTGACAGGGCTCGCGGCGGTGGAGATGATGCGGAGAAGAAATGCTGCTTAGGGTTTGCAGGTAGAGCCTATGGGCTTGCTACCATTGGCTGACTGGAAAGGAGATTCAGTATGACTACTGGATTTGGGGCTTGGTTGCTAGGTGTGGGGGAAATGGTGCTGTCCCTGAGACAGGAGGACAGAAGGGAGAAGAAGGTTGGACAGACAGGTGGCAGGTCTTCTGACAGCCATGTGAAGTGGGAAGCACCTCCAAAACATAGAGATGGAGCTATTTCGATAGCAACTGAGGCCCCAAATCTGGAATTCTGGGAAGAGGTCAAGCCTGGAGAGTTATACATGGGGTTTCTACTTGGGGATTTGAATGTGCTCCTGCAGGTTTATTGTTGGAGATTTAATTACCAATGCAACAGTATTGAGTGATGGGACCTGTAAGAGGTGATTAAATCGCTTGGTCGCAGTGGATTAACGCTTTAACCACAGGAGTGGGGTAGCAGTCACAGGATTGCATTCCTGATGAAGGGTGAGTTCAGCCCTTTTCCCTCTTTTACATGGACTTGTGACGCCTTTCTCCATGTCAGGCTGCAACACGACCCTCACCATATGTGGCCCATTCAGTGTGGACTCCTCAGCCTTCGGAACCATGAACCAAACAAGCTATAGTTTATCAATTGGCCAGTTGCTGGTTTTCTGTTCTAAGAACACAAAATGAGCCATGGGAATATGGATGGTATCTAAAGTCAGTGGCTTGGAGCAGTTGACTTTGGAGAGAAGAAAGCAAAGAAGACCTGGCACACTCTATGGTGTCAACATAGAAGATCAGACCAGCACGGCAGCTGAGAAGGAGCTGCCAGCAAGATATGAAACAGGCTGGGAGAGTGAGTGTCCACTTCTCTTTCAAGAGAAGAAAGTCGTGAGACTGGCCTGCTGCCTCTAGTGGTGCATGCATGACTTCAGAACACAGAATGATCATGAACTTGAACTAGGTGCCACGAAGCCCACTGGGACCTGGGTGGAGAAGATTCTTTGGAGGGGCAGTGGGTGCTGAAGCATAGCTGGAGGGGCCGTGGGATCCTGGAGGACCAGTAATAGTTCGGCCTTGAAATTTGGACCCTTCAAAGTATTTAACCTTCAACCTTTGGGCAAACCTTTATGGGCACCATAAAGATCTCATTGCTCCCCTTTGATCCGTCTCATATTAGCACGTTCTTAGCAACTGCCACATACGGTGCCTTTCTCAGATTCCCTCAGCCCTTTTGATTTGGAGTAGGGGGGCACTGGCCTCACTCTCCTCCCTGAGAACAGGCAAGTGGCTTCTAGCACACTTCAGGCACTCTAGAGTAATCAAGCATGCACTGGGGTTGGGAGGTAAAAGCTCTGCCCTAGCATCCTGTTAACATGGTGGTTTCCACATGCATTGCAAGAGCCAAAGATACAAAGGACAAGATGGGTCCCCCTCCTCTTAGGACACAGCTTCCAGCCCAGTCCTGCATCATTAAGTTGTTGAGATCTATTTCCTTATCTGGCGAATGGGCTTGATCGCACCTCCCCTGAGCATCTCTCAGTGATTTGCAGGAAACAAACGAGACATCCAGCAGACAAGTCATTTCTATCTCCTGCACGCCGGGGAAGTCGGACCACTTACGTTACTTCATCTCCTCTTTTCCGCCTGGCCAAGTCTTACTCATTCTCTGCTCTGCAACATTGTCTGACCCTCTCGCCAAGACAGAATTAAGAGACGCTCCTGCTGTGTTTCCTCAGCATTTTGTACATTCTTCGATTAGACAGATAGCACCTGGTATTTTAGCTATCTGTCTTTGTATCTCACGCTGAGTTTATTTATCTGCTTTTCCGATGTGTGCTGTGGTGATTGGCAGGTGCTGGACCAGGGTCCTTATGTGGGGTCCCCTGGATTCCTAGTATTACATAGCTGGGTTTCTGGGGATGCTGAGAAGCCCAGAAACTATGCCCAATATGCTGTGTGCTTTTGTGGGGTAAGGAGGCCGAATATCCTTAAAGAGCTCCTTGACACCCCCAGAAAAGCTCAGAAACTAGAGTGATGATTATCAAGGTATCTGCTCGATATGGAATGTATGGGGCCTTGCTGTCTCTCGCTTGGGTCACCAAGGCCCATGCTTAGGGTGGATGTAAGAAATTCAGGGCCTGGGAGGCCATGTTGGGCTGCCCGCTGTCCACCAGCCTCCCAGGGATTGCGTGGGGGTTGGGGAAGGTGCTACAGGCAGCCCTGCCCCAGGAGCTGCCACTGCCACCAGGGGATTGGGATCAGTCCAGATCACAGCTCAGCCAGTCACTGCGGGGTTTCGCACAGATGCCCTTGGACAGGAAAGGAGATAAGAAGGGAAGAAAGGAGAGGCTGCTTTGGCAGCACATCCCTGCCTTTCCTGGCACAAGGGGAAGAATTTCTGACCAGAAAAATCTGTCTGTTCTTGGGGATTAAGATCAGGTTCCTGATACTGGCAGTGAGATCTTTTCTCTGCCCCATGTGAGACTGATAAGAGCCCTTGGCTTCCTGTCAAAGGGCGGCAGGGGAGGGGGGGGAGCCAACAGTTGGTTGGGCTCCCAAATAACAAGATGTTCTATTGCACCACACATAGACTCCCACCAGTAACAGGCTGTCCCACTGGGTGATCGTGAAAGAACAGATTGGCAGATCAAAGGCAGAAAAGGTGATGGCTTGGCTTGGTTGGAGAGTACACAGAAGAGGAAGGAGCCAGAACCTGCGGCAGAGTGCCCAGCTTGGGCAATGCCTTGGGCAAACCGTGCTCCTCTCTGAGCACCCAATAATACACAGGGTGAAGTAAGATGGTGTCTATCGTATGTGCTGCCTGACTCCCTCCTTGCAGCCAGCTTCCCCTTGGTCTTTGCCCAGATGACCTGTGCTGGGAGGGGAGGGAGTACCTCCTAGGTCAGGGCACCCCCAAGTGGGCTTGGACAAACCTTCATCAGGGGAGGGGATGCTGCCCTGAGCCTCCGCTGTGGGAGCCTCTGAGCCAGCAGAATCAGGGAGCTATATTAAGCCTAGAGTGTGATTCCTAGCAGTCTCTGCCTGACTTACGCCCTGCTGGGTTTAAATGACAAGGGGCTGCCTTAACTTGTCGGAGAAGGATTAAAGGTGAACTTCCACTCAGAGCACCAGTGAAGTAAAATACCACGGCCCAAATGAAGGGTGCCGCAGGAAAACCAGCTCAGCCTCCCCTCTCGCCTCAGTGCCTCCGCTTCTTCCCCTAGTCGGGCTCGAGGGCCCACAAGGAGTCGGTCTCTCCTTGCAGGCCGATAGACACAGCCGTGCAGTTACCTACAACACACATTAGATGCGAATGTGACCACCCCACCCTGCCCTATGCTGCACAAGAGCTCCGTGACACCTTCAGGACCAAGTTCAAGGTCATTGGCCCCACATGCAAGGGTCTAAATTCATCAGTGTTGAGCAATATCTCCAATCTCACCTCTCACTGTGCTCCCAAGTGGGCCTGGCGCCCAGATCCTAGGGCTTATTTGCAGCTCTCTGAATGGGCCAGCATTCGTTCCCACCTCCGTACTGATGCACGTGCCACTGCCGTGCCCTCCCTACCCTGCATCTGGAGAACTCCAGCTTTCCCTCCCGGGCTCAGCCTGAGGTGCTCCCCGAGACCTCCCCATCCTTTACCCACCTCCAGGCCCTGGCTGAGTTAGTCTCATAACACTCTCAAAATACACAGCACTCTACTGTCTGACCTAACATGCTGGATTTATGTGACTGCACGTGTCCAGAGGGAGTGCCTTCAGTCCCCTGTGTGCACATCCAAAGGCATGAGGCCAAGCAGGTATAGCGGTGCATGCCTATAATCCCAGCACTCTGGGAGGCTGAAGCAAGAGGGTGGCAAGTTCAAGCCTAGCCTAGGCCATTTAGTGATTTAGTGAGATCCTGTCTAGAAATAAAAAAAGAGGACTGAGGATGTAGCTCAGTGCAAGTGCCTGAGTTCAGTCCTTAGTACCACGCACGCACACACGCACGCATACACACACACATGCAGAGGCCTACCTAGGAGCTGAAGAAGGGGAGGGAATGATTAGGCGAGGCACAGAGGATGACTTCCTGTCCCATATCCTGATAAAATACACCCACTTCTGCCCGTGTGGCCTGCTGTGAATGCTTCAGTGGTGGCCCACGCTCTGGGGAAAGAGAACATGGGCCCTGCTGTCACTCTCCAGGTGTCATCTGGCCTCATCTCTGCAGGCTTGTGTCCCTGTGTTTTCCCATGAAGGGAGAAGCTGAGGATACTTAGACTGCGAGAGGAGAAGGGAGGACCAGAGTCGGGAGATGGAGGAGGGAGGTGAAGCAGCCTGCCCAAAGTTGCACTGAGGTCGGTGAAATGGTGCTCGGCAGTGCCTCTCACCCCAAGACTGTGCTCTTCCTGCCGGGCTCTGTGAAAGGCCGTGAGTCCCTTGCTGAGGGCAGGAGAGAGCCCCCGAGTGACCAGCAATCCAAGGGCCAGACCTTCAGGGGGACCAAACCCCTGTCATGTGGGTGCCCCCTGGTGGGCGAGATGAGAGAACCTCTCGTCTCCCACATGACCGTCATGGACGCCCCCACTGTGGGACAAGTCTGGTGCTGGGCAAGCTGCCTTACAAATATCACTTCTCTGAGTTCTTATGGGATCCATCTGGTTCCAGCACAGGGTTGTTTTAAATTTGGGGACACTAGGCTCAGAGAAGTTAACTTGCTGGCCCCAAACCTCACACATGCTGAGATGGAATAGGATTTATGTGCCAGTTTGTTGGGCTTCTGACCATGTCAGCATCCAGGCTGGTCCCCAGGACTGATGGGGATCACTACCCTGCTTTGGGAAGCCCAGATACCTCCCCTCACCCACAGGGGAGACGGAGAGGGGAAGTCAGGCCTGGCTGCTTTGGGCTGTTGTCATCATCACAGGCCAGAGTCACCTGTCTGGATGTGCACAGACCATGCAGAGGCTGTCAGCATCGGAGGAGGACACAAGGGAAACCTGACTTCCAGCCCACGGAGAAAACACTGCTGCACGGTTCACCTACCCAGAGACAAGCACCACGCAGCAGACAAGCGGCAGGCGAGGCCACCTGCCCGCCCGCCCTGTGCTGCTCCTCACTGCGCAGGGCCTGTAGCAGGGGTTGGAAGGAGCGCTGTCCAGGACCGGGAACCCCAGCTGTGGTGAAGGCAGCCTGGGCTCATGGGAAGTCTGACTTGGAGGCTCTTTTTGAAGAACAGAGGTTTTATCATCATCATCCCCGTTGTTGTCGTCGTTGCTGTTGCTGTTGTCCTCATTATTATTTTGTGAGGTGGGGGGGTCACTCAAAACGTGTGTAAACAGGCATTGTCAGGTAGTGATTCTTGGGGGACCTGCTTTAATGGCAATAATAATCCTTTTAATCGGCACATTAATTATATAAGAGCAGGTGTTTCCCAAATAATTGGAACGAGAGGATGTTGAGAAGCTGTTTATTTTCTTAAGTGGTTTGAACATTCCCCCTTAACCCTGTTCGCTCCAGGAACATCCGATCGCTGGAGGCCTGCTCTTTGGAGACGGAGAGGTAGAGTCTGTCTGGATCTTGGGGTCTGGATCAGTGAGGGCTTTGTTTTTCACTCTTCCTCTGCTCCTTCAGATAGAGAACTGACACCTAGTGGGTTTGACCCAGAGATGCCATCCCAGCTCACACACTCCCTGCCCGGAGAGATGGTGGCGTAGTAAACAGAGGCCCTACCCAGACAGCAGCTACTCAGGGGTGAGGAGGGCACCCAGGTGTGGTAGGCTGGGAAAAGGGGTGCAAAGGCCCCGGGCACAGCTCCCTCGGCCCATCTGGTGCTTGGTGAAGGGGTAGGAGGAAGGATGGGCCAAGAGCAGTCAGGGACCCCCACAGATCTTGCCAAGTTCAGGATTTCAGGCAAAGAAGTTGGACCATGCCCACTAGCAGCAGTCACAGAATTTTATGAATAAGAGCACCGCCATCCAGTTTTAGAGAGCTTCAGACCTCTTTCCAGAGGTGCTTGATGAGCCTCTCAGGCTTGGCGTGGCCAAAGTGAAGCCCTGCATTTCCCATCTAAGTCTCTTTCTCCATTTCCTCCCTATCTTGGCAAACAGCAACACCATCCACTGGGCTCCAAAGCCAAAACTCAAGGTCTTTCCTGTCTCCTGCCCTCCCTTGGCCCTGGCCCCACCCCACATTTCCCTTTGGTGAGTTCTGAAAAACTCACTTCCAACCCATTCACTTCTTCCCACGTCCTGGACAGCCACTGTGACCCAAACCTCCACCACCGCTTTTGAGTTAGTTGCGCCCCCAGCCATGCTCCTTGCTCCCACACGTGTCTCCCGGACCCTGAGTCCAGCGTCCGTGCAGCAGGCAGTGTGTTTTAGCTTTGGAACCCGTACTTGTCATTCCTCGGCGTTGCCTTGTACTCAGCACTTTACTAAAACCCAGGAGGCCCCACCTGATCTGACCCTGCCCTGCCTTGTTCTCCTCACCCCACCAGACTTCTGCAGGTTCCATAAACATCCCACACGTCCACAGTTCCTACACGTCCAGGTCCCAGCGTTCAGGCTCTTGTGTTGCTGCTGTTGGGATTGCCAAGGGGAGCCTCTGTGCCCCAGG
>PVLD010011174.1:0-56000 GCA_004027595.1 Dinomys branickii
TCCAGTGCAAATTCCCTACTATCTTATCTATAATTTGGTATTTCCTTTAATGTTTTTGTGTTAACTAATGTGAAGATAACTATGTAATACAACATCCAGTTCTAATTCCCTACTATATTCTGTATAACTTTGTATTTTCTGTATTGTTTATGGCTTTTCTCGTTCATATGTCTCCATTCTTTTGTCTTTAAAATAAAATAAAAAAAAAAAAAAGAAAGAAATACAACTACATGAACCATAGCAGAGGGAATCCACCAGGCAAGGCAAACAAACACAAGAAGGGAATAAAAGAAGGGAGCTAACAATAGGAAGATAACATGACAAGGATAAGTCAATACATGTCAGCTACAACCACCAATGTTAATGGTCTCAATTCACCGATCAAAAGACACTGACTGTCAGGATAAATCAAGAAGCAAGATCCATTAATATGCTGCGCACAAGAAAAACATCTAATTAAAAAAGAAATTGATAAACTGAAAGTCAAAGAATGGGAACTAACACTACATATGACAGGAACCCAGAAAAAAGCAGACGTAGCTATTCTATTTGCAGACAAAATGAATTTCAAACCAAGACTGACTAAAAGAGATGCTTCCCTTGTAAAGGGAACAATCCAAGAGGAAGAAATAACAATTATAAATATATATGCAACACTTTCCAGTGAGCCCAACTATATAAAACATATACTAATGGGCCTGAAAAATCAAATAATCACTAATACAGTTGTATTGAGGAATCACAATACCCCACTGTCACAAAAAACAGATCAAGTAGACAAAAATCAACAATGAAATATTAGAACTGAGCTAAACTTTTGAACAAATGGACTTAGTAGATGTTTCTAAAGTAATCCACTCCATAACATCAGAATACACATTCTTATCAGCTACACACAGGGCATTCTCCAAAATATAACACATACTAGGTCACAGAACATGCTTAATCAAATGCAAATGAATTAAAATTATCCCATGCATATTATCAGACCATAGTGCAATGAAGTTGGAAATCAATAGCAAAAGAAACCATAAGAACTTCATAAACACATGGAAATTAAATGGCACCCTCCTGAAAAGCCAATGAGTCACAGATGAAATTAAAGAAGAAATTAGACAATTTCTACAATTAAATGATAATGACAGTACAACATACTGGAACTTCTGAGACACAATGAAAGCAGTTCTAAGAGGGAAATTTATAATAGTGGATAGCCATACAAGGAAAACAAAGGAAGCATAAGTAAACAACTTAATGGTGAACTTCAAACTTGTAGAAAAAGAAGAGTAGGCTAAGCCAAAAGCTCACATGAGGAAGGAAATTCCAAAGATCCAAGCAGAAATTAAGGCATTGGAGACTAAAAAAATACAACGAATCAGTGAATCAAATGGTTGGTTCTTCAAAAGTTTGCATAAAACTGACAAACCTTTAGCAAACCTTATCCAAAAAAGGTAATAAATGGTTCAAATCAGGCAAATAGTATTGAAAAGTGGGTTCAACAACCCTAAATTATTGCAGGTTGATCAGGCCCACAATCTCCCAAGCAAGTGGACGGATGAAGGCTTAAATAAATGAGACAATGAAATATGATTTTAGGACTCCAAGAGGGACTAATTCTCCTCCAGCTTCAATATACTCTGAATTAACCAAAGGCTTTTCTGGGTGGCCCGTATTTATTTGGTTTACAAATAAGGTAGGGGGAATACTGAAGAAAATGCAAGAATCTGGGCAGGACTCCGGAATGTCTTTAAGGACTTCTCCAAGTATGTTAATTTAGGAGAACTATGTTATCTCCAGCAAAGCCTTCACAGCAGGAGTGAGATGCCTGCAGCCACACTCTCCTTGTAGTTAGTTAGGGTGGCAGACAAGGTGCTTAAACTTCAGACAACTCACAAGTAACATAGAAAGCCAATTGGTTAATACTAAATCCAACTCAGAGCCACTTCGTAGTGGCCCCCAGCGATTAGGAATGAAAAGGTTGAAATCACAATGGGCCTTACAGAAATTTAGAATATCATCTATACTTACTTAGAAAATGTATATTATAGTAAGATAGAAAATGCAGAAGAAATAGCTAGACTCCAAGACACATGTGAATTACCAAAGCTGAATCAAAAAGGTATAAAAATCATACCAATATCAAGCATGAAATCAAAGGTGTAATTAAAAACCTATGAACAAAGAAAAGCAAAGGTCTTGATGGATTCACTGCTGAATTCTGCGAGAAATTTAGAGAAGACTTGCTATGACTGCTTTTCAAACTCTATAATGAACTTGAAAGGGAAGCCAACTCACTAACTCCTGGAAGCAAACATTACGCTAATACCAAAACCAGAGAAAGATCCTAGTAAGAAAGAGAATTATGAAATAATCTCCCTAATGAACATAGATGCAAAAATCTTCAATAAGATAATGGCAAAGGATGCAGCAAATCATCAACAAGATTATACACCATGACCAAGTGGGATTCATTCCAGGGATGCAGGGATGGTTCACTATATGCAAATCAATAAATGTAATACACCATATCAACAGAGCCAAAGACAAAAATTCACATGATCATCTCAATAGATGCAGAAAAAGCTTTTGACACAATTCAACACTCATTCATCATAAAATCTCTATAGGAAACCAGAATAGTGTTTAACTCAATCTGATAAAAGCCATCTACAAACCAACAGGCAACAGCATACTAAATGGGCAAAACTAAAAGCTTTTATTTTAAAATAAGGAACAAGAGTGTCCACTATCACCACTCCTATTCAATATAGTTCTGGAAACATTAGCTAGAGCAATTAGACAAGAGAGAGAAATAAAAGAAAAGGATAGAAAAGAAGAAGTTAAATTATCATTATTTGAAGATGACATGATACCCTACATAGAAGACCCCAAAATCTCCACCAAAAAATGTCTAGATTTAATAACCAAATTCAGTAGCATAGCTGGTTATGACATCAGCACTCAAAATTCAATAGCATTCTTGTACACAAACAATACACTCACTGAGAGAGTAATTAGGCAAACCACACCCTTCACAAAAGAATCTACAAAATGAAATATTGAGGAATAAGTCTGAGGAATAAATCTAACAAAGGAAATAAAAGACCTATACATTGAAAATTACAGTACTCTGAGAAAGTATACTGAAGAGTATACTTCAGAAAATAGAAAGACATCTCTTGCTCTTGGATAGGAAGAAACAACATAGTGAAAAATGACTATTTTCTCAAAGTTGTTATAGAAATTTGATGCAATCCAAATCAAAGCATACCATTAGCATACCACACAGAACTAGAAGAAACATTCCTAAAATTCATTTCAAATGAGAAGAGACCTAGAATAGCAAAAGTAATTCTAGGCAACAAAGGCAAGGCAGGAAAAAACAAAATCCCTGACTTAAAAATACACTACAAAGCTACTGTTATAAAATCAGCATGGTATTCCAAGACTGAGTGCCTTTTTCCATTCAATCTTGATAACACATTACTTTTTTTCTAATGATAGCCATTATTTTGGAGTAAGATACACTTAAAATTATTTTAGATTTTCTTTCTTAAGTGGCTAGAATGTTGAGCATTTCATCATGTATTATTAACCATTTGTGCTTTTTCTTCTGAGAAATGTCTATTCATTTCAGTTGTCCATTTTTTAACTGGGTCTTTTACTTGGGTTCCTTTTTGAGTTCTTTATTTATTTTATTATTTTATTATTATTTATTTAAGTTCTTATTTATTTTGGGTGTAAGTCTTCTGTCAAAGAAGTAGAAGGCAAAATTTTTCCCATCCTGTAGATTGTCCATTTACTCTGTGGATTGTTTCTTTGCTGTGCAGAACTTTGCAATTTGATACAATCCTATTTGTTGATTCTTTATGCTATTTCTGATGCAATTACAGTTCTATTTAGAAAGCCCTTTCCTGTGCCTATGACCTGAAGAATTCTACTGATTTATCTTCTAACAGATTAAGTTTTTTAAATTTTAATACCTATGTATTATTAAGTCCACTTTGATTTTATTTTTGGTACATGGTTATAGATTCATTCTTCTGCATGCATGTAACTGATTTTCCCAGCATCATTTTTTAAGAGGCTATCTTTCCTTTAGTGTATGTTTTTGGCCTTTTTGTCAAAGATGATTTAATGTGCCTCAGGTTGTTTCTTCATACTTTCTTTTGCTCCACTCATTTATCTACATGTCTGTTTTTGTGCCAACACATGCTGTTTTTAATCACTGTAATTTTGTGGTATAATTTGAAGTCTGTGATTTTGCTGTCTTCTATTTTGCCTTTGTTGCTCAGAATTGCTTTTGCTATCCTGCATCTTTTGAGGTTCTATAATAAATCTTGGAGCAATTTTTTTTCTCATTCTTCGAGGAATGCTGTTGGTATTCTGATTTGGATTGCACTAAATCTATATATCAATTTTGGAAGTATGGCCATTTTGACAATACTGGTTCTGCCTACCTGGGAACAGGATATGGCCTTCCCATTTTTCTGACATTTTCTCTGATCTCCTTTTTTAAAGTGCTATAGATTTTGTTGTGGTAGTCTTTCACTTCCTTGGATAGTTTAATTCAGTATTGATCATATTGTGAATGATATAATTTTCTTAATTTTTTCATTGTTGAGTTCATTGCTGATGTACAGGAATGTTATTGATTTATATGCATTCATTTTGTATCTTTGTATATTGTTGAATGTAGTTATTAGTTCTAGCACCATTTTGGTGAAATTTTGAGTGGTCTTCTACATAAAGGTTAATATCAACTACATATAAGGATAGTTTGATCTTATCTATCTATCTATTGATGTATCTAATCTCCTTTTCATCTCTTTATCCATGATTATGCTGGCTATTTTGAATATATATTGAAGAGTGGTGATACTGGACATCTTTGCCTTGTTCCTGATTTTAGAGTGAAAACTTTCAACTTTTCCCCATTTAATATGATGTCTTTGGTATATTTATCATAAATGAATTTTATTAGGTTTTTGTATCTGTTTTCCTAAGGGTCTTTTCTTACCATAAATGAATGTTAGATTGTGTCAAGAGCTTTTTCTAAATCTCTTGAAATGATCATGCAATTCTTACTTTTGCTTCTATTTATGAGGCGTGTTACATTTATTGACTATGTATGTTGAAGCATACTTGCATCACTCAGATAAAGCCTATTTGATCTTTTTGATGATTTGTTGCATTCTGTTTGCCAGTATCTTCTAGAGAATTTTTGCATCTATGTTCATTAAAGAGATTGGCCTGTGGTTTTCTTTTTAGTTGGGTCCTTGTCTGATTTTGGAACCAACAATGATGGCTTCCAGGAATGAGTTTAGAAGTGTTTTCTTTACAATACTTTTTGAATTCATTAAAGAGTTTGAGGAGTATTGGCAATGTAGCCTCCCTGTGGTTCTTGCAGAATTCCACAATAAGTCAATCAGGACTCAGTCAATCAATGTTTTCCTATGGGCTATAGGACTTGCATTAATTGGTAGGTTTTTATTACTGCCTCAATTTTATGGCTCATTCTTTTGTTAGGGTTTTCATAGCTCCTCTTTCCAATTTCAGTAATTAATATGTGTCTAGGAATCTATTCACTTTTTCAAGATTCTCTGATTTTTTGGAATACAATTTTTTATCATGTTTACTAACTATCTTCTGGATTTCAGTGGTGTCCATTGTGATTCCAACTTTTTCTTATATAAATGCATTGACATTGATTGTTTTCTTTCCCTCTTTTGATAAGTTTGGTAAGGATTTGTCTATTTTTTAAGGAAATAATTCCTCAATTCACTAATTCTTTGTATTTTTTTTTAGGCTTGAGTTCATTAATGTTTGCTCTGATCTTTATGTACGTGGTTTAGACTGTTTTTGTTTTTCTAGTATCTTGAGGAGCATCATTCTATTATTAATTTGATATCACTCTAGGTTTCTGACTTGAATATTGACAGCAATAAATGTCCCTCTTAAGATGGCTTTCATTATTTTCCATAGGTTCTGGTGTGCTATACTGGCTTCATTTGATTTTAGAAATTGTTCACTCTCT
Organism: Dinomys branickii; assembly: GCA_004027595.1. Classification (NCBI taxonomy): domain Eukaryota; kingdom Metazoa; phylum Chordata; class Mammalia; order Rodentia; family Dinomyidae; genus Dinomys; species Dinomys branickii. The sequence goes on from PVLD010011174.1 coordinate 6,038, forward strand.
TCCTTGATATCTTCTGTGACCCACACTGAGTGTTCAGAAGTGTGCTATTTAATATCCAGGTGTTTGTAAAATTGCTGTGGAACCTGGTACAAGAAATATTGTTTTCCATACTTGAGTGATTAGACTATGAATTTATTTTCAAATTAGACTAGTCAATCAAATACAGCAGAGTGTTAGGTTTTGCTTTTGATCCAGTCTTTTAATTGGGGCATAGAGACCATTTACACTGAAAGTTATTACTGAAAGTTACTGACATTTCTTCTATTGCATTTTTTTTCTGTTGTTGGTTCTTATTTTTCTTTTTGTTTAACCACTCACTTTGCTTAATGCATTCATTCCATCGGACTTTTTGGCTTGTTTGATGTGGTAGATTAAATAATAGTAAGTTTGTAACATCCAAATGAACTGAATTAGCATGGTCCTGGGTGTAGAAGTCACACCTGAGGATTGTTGCCAGCAGCATAAAAAAGAGAACTGGAAAGGAAGATGATGGTGCTGTTGATTCTCCTAGAGAAGCTGCTCATAATGGCTTTCCTGATCTGGACTTGGCTGTTCTCATCATCAGAGGAGATAAGGTCCTCATTGTCACTGAGAATGTCTGCAGTTCTTTTGGGGGGATCTCTGGTCATTACTTTGAGCATCACTTCCTTGTTCCAGTACAAATCCCTCAGCCTGCTGGTACAGATCCTTCATCCCACTGGTGCGGACTTTCTAGCTTCCACCACTGACCCTTGGGCTATCTCAGTGCAGATCCTTGATACAGACTTGCATGAGACATTGCCATGGGTTCTAGGCAATGTCTCCAGTTGGAATTGCAGAGGACATTGCTATGGGCTATAGGTCTTCACCTGGATTTATGTAGGACATTGATGTGGGATCTAGGCCCTTAGATGGTTTCTTTAGGTCCCTAGTGTGTGGACAGATCTCCAACAATTATTTGCATTTGACTTTTTGGGTTAATATTATAAAATAATCCTGCAAATTGTGCATCTTGTATTAAATCTTTTCCTTTGTAAAACTCTGACTAAAAGAGTTGGTTCCATTTTCTCTATGATATTCTTAAGTGTTTTTGATGTTCTGGTTTGGTATTTGTGGGTTTCTTAAGGTTTTCTTTGTCAAAGAATGTCCTTATTTCCTCATTGATTTTGAAAGATAGTTTCATAGGATATATTCATCTGGATTAAAATTTATTTTCTTTTAAGGTTTGAAATATTCTGCAATAAGTTTTCTTAGCCTTTAAAGTTTGTGTTGAAAGGCTGTCATCCTTTCATGTTTACCTTTAAAAGTGGTTTTTTGCTGTTCTCTGATAACTTTTAAGATTCTGTCCTTGTGCTGAACTTCTAAAATCTTGACTATGATATGTCATGATAGGCTTTTTAAAATCATAATTATTTTGCATTCTGTAAGGCACACTTATATGTATGTTGAATTTGTTTCCCATACTTGGCAAGTTTTCTGGTATGATTTTCATAAACAGACTCTTTATTCCATGTGTGCTGGCCTCTAATTTTTCTCTAATTACAATTAGTCTTGGATAATTCTTAATGTCATCTAGTAGCTTTTGGAGAAATTTTCCAAAGTCTCTGTCATCTTTTTTGAGGTTTTTTTTTTTTTTTCATGATTATATCGTGTTTCCTCTCTGTGTTTGAAGTCTGAAACTCTTGGGTTGGTTATTTTTGATGTTCTTGTACAATATAATTCTTTATCTCTAAGATTTCTCTTTGACACCTTTTTATGGAGTCTCTTTCTTTGGTAGATTTGTCGTTCATGTTTTGAAAAGTTTTGGTCAGCTCTTCCAATCTTTCCATAACCATATGGTCAGTTTGTTTGTTTCACTATCTTTTGGCTTATGCTATCTTTGAGCTCATTGAGTTTCTTTGCAGCCTCCTTAGTTAGTTTGTACAGCTCAGCTTTGAATAAGTTGGGAGTCATTGAGGCATTTCATTGCCTTGTTTTCTATGTTCGGGGTGTGTGTGTGTGTGTGTGTGTGTGTGTGTGTGTGTACTGAGGTTTGGGTCAGTAGTGGTGAACCAATGGTATTTGTGCCGCAGTGGGCTTCTTGTAACACTGAAAGTTATAAAAGGTTCATCCTCACTGGTTTAGGTTAAATAGAGTGAAGAGAATTTGTTGATGCTGTGAAGATTTCTTTAATTAGACTATGTTTCCCAGTGACATGATCTTGACTTTGTCCAAAGGAACTGTCTAGCACCTCACTCTGTTCCGTTTAATTGGGCTGAACTCAGTCACTATGTTGTAGAAACAATTTCTCCTGGTTGCAATAGTATCTGAAGATCCAAACATATATCAATTATAAACATTAAAGCTTGTTTTTATACTTTTTTTTTTTTTTACCAGTGTCTCTTAGCGATTATACCATACTGTTGTTGGCAGTTACTCTATGATACGGAGAGAAAAGAGAAAGAAAGTAGAAGGGGAAAAAAGAGGGTAAGTCAGTAGGAAGACAGCAAGATATGAGAAATACTAATAGGTAAAACATAGGTAGGAGGCCAGGTTCTGTTGGAAGTATTTTATAGTTGGACAAAGGGTTAGAGTTGAAAGGATTTAAGAGAATATTTTGTGGAAGCAGGGGTAGAGATGAAGGAGTTATATTTAGAAATCAAGTGAAGCTCTGAGGTTGTCAGAACCTGTCAATGTATTTGTAATTAGTTTTGCTTGCACCCCCAGTCAAAACCGTGTGAAGGATTATCTGAACATGACCATGAATGACATCATTCACGTGAGAGCACTGGTCTATTTTTGTTCTCTTCTGAATGTATACAGCCACTGTCTCGTGGAGCTCAAGATGAGCTGAATGCAGATCACCTTGTAGGATAACAGTCTTTCTCATCTTTGGATTGAAAAATAACATAATAGTCTTGCATTAATTGTTCAATGCATACTATTGATATAGAGAATATATTATCTTGGCTCTAAATTGTACAGACCTAACTGTGGCTCTGATTAAGTCCATGGAACATTTTATTATTACAGTGAGCATGACCTTTTCCAGGATTTTTCATTCTGAGATCTTAGTTTTACACTCTCCAGTGTTTTATACACAGGTACCATAATTAATATTTTTCCATATCATATATTTCTTTTCCATGAAAATATTTAAGGCCTTAGGATGATTCATTGGGTCAATGTCTTTTTAAAACACATGCATTTCTTTAAAATAAAAATCTGCTATGAAATGACCTCCCACATCCCATTTCTCCATCAGAATGCTAATTTGTAGCCTTCTCCACATCCCCCTCTGGAGAATTTCTTGTCTTCTTTGAAAGTAGTGTTAAATTGTGGAAGGGAAGCATATTGGCTATGTTTTCAGATGTAAATCCTAAGTTATGTATTTAAAATAAGTATAGCTCTATCTCTTGGAACTATACACATTTTGACATATAAGCCTCAAATGGCATGAATGTTTTCCTTGGCCAAGGAATGAATATATATATATATATATATATTCCTCTGCCTAGGCTATGAGAGTAGGAAAAAGTTACCTGAGTAGGTAAAAACATTTCACATCTGTATCTTAAATATATCTTGGAGATTATTCAGTATGACATTTTCATTTTACAGAGACCCAGGTCACCACTTCAGGAACACTAGATAGTGAAGTTCATGGAGAAAATTCCAGTGAAGAAATCTTTGGCATTTAATATGTTGCTTGTGTAGAATTAGTGACCCTGTGCAGTGCTAGAGTGAGCAGGAGAAGAGAAAGGACAGTAGATTTGGCAGACTGTCTAGCAGCCCACAGGGAGGGTTTTAGTGGGAGGTGGAGGGCAATAATGTGGCAAGAAAGAGGGCACAGAGACAAGATGAGCTCAGCATAGCTTAAGAGCAATTACTTAAATCTCATGCATTAGTTTTCCTGTATGTAGAAGGAGATTAATAATAAAACCTGCCTGTATCCGATAGTGTTGTGCTCTGCTTTAGTCACAAAGAACCTAACAGAGTGGCTATAGAGCAGTTCCTCAACCTCAGCACTAATGACACTTAGAACCAGATAATTCTTTGCTGTTTAGTGCATTGTAGCAGCATGCCTGGCCTCTAACCACTTAATATAAGTAGTACTCCCTCAATTGTGACAGCCAAAAATGTCTCCATCTATTTCTAAATGTTCTTTTCAAGGAAAATAGTCACTGGTTGAGAATTACTACTATAAAGGAGAGGTCCTTTTATGGTTTTCTTTTTCCATTCACTTAATAAACACCTGGAGAAAAGTAATTCAGAGAAGTGTTGTCACTCAAAGGTGGTTTGAAGGAGGCAGGCCTCCTCCATAGTCCTGCTCCACCATTTCTTGGCCCACAGGTTTTGTTTATACAGTTGTTGCTCATCAAGGTTCTGACCCCAATCTGGTTTCCTGCCTGAGAAAACTGGCACAAACCCAGTCAAGTGCCTATGAGAGCAAGAAAATTGTCACCTGTGTATGCCAACACTTAGTGCATTGCCAGGCACTGAGCTATGTTTGTGAAGTGCAAAAAGTGACGACTCATGTGTGATATCTGGGGGTCTATATTAGTCAGGATAATTAGTAACAAAGGACAAAACCTCTACTGCAATTATTAAAAGAGATCAGGGAGCGCACAGGTTCTCTGGGAGGCCTGGAGAGCCACATTAGGAACATAGAAGTCAGGCCAGGGACTATCCCCTGTGGAGCTGTTCTAACCAAACACCATCACCACATCTGTCAACACCACTACTGTAGCTAGTACTTAGGATTGTGGGGCAGGATACCAGAAGTTCTTTCCTTGCTAACTCCAACAAGGCAACTGCCACCACGTGTGTGTCCACCACAGAACTTGACTTCTCATGCACACCTTTTACTACCTTGCAAATTAACCTTTATGATGATTAATTTTATGTGTCAACTTCATTAGGTCACATAAGGTCCAGACACTTGGTCAACAATTACCTTGAATGTGTCTATAAAGGTGTTTCTGGATGAAGTTTACATGTGAATCTGTAGACTGAATTAAGATGATTGCCTTTTCAGTGGGGTGTGTATTATGGAATCAGTTGGAGGCTCGTGTAGAACAAAAGGACTAACTGTCCTGGGAATAAAGGTGAGCTCATCTTTCCTTTTTTGAGATGTTACCTGGATTTTTCTTGCCTTTATAGTTGAATTCAAATATCAGTGCTTCTTGGGTCTCAAGCCAACTGACATTTGAGCAATATCCATGTTCTAGATCTCTAGCTTGTTGCCTGCAGATCTTGGGAATTGTGTCTCTATAATATGCATGAACCAATTCTTTGTAATAACATGTAAGATGAAGATATTGAAAATATAAGAATGGTATAAAGGTGTTAGAGGCTGAAAAAAAATTACTTTTCTAAGGGGGTTGTCCTTGTGCCTTTGAATAAAACCTGTGTAGAGATCCATGGAATGGCCTGATCATTATCCTGGGGTTCACTCTGGTTAGGTTGGAAAAGTTAGGAATTAAAGAGAATTACTTTTCCCTCTCTATACCCTAGAGCAGACCTTGCCTATTACCATTTGGTTCATTTCATTTGATCTGAGCCACATCCTTGTCTGTCTTGAACTGCCTCTCCTTCCTTCTCTATGCTCTTTCTTCATTTTCTTTATATATACATATGTAGCATTGACATCAGAAGCATTGAATTTTATTGTTTTCTTCTATTCACAACACTTTGTCGTCTTGGGTCTACTTAAGGCTTTTGTATTATTTTCTTTATTCATTCTTTATATTTCTGTGTCTCATTCTCATTGCCCTCCCTACACACAAACATTCTCAGGTGTATCTTTTGGTTTTAGTATGTTCTGAAAATATATTATACATTTATTATAGTATTTTTAATCTATGTAAACATATTGGGGTCATTTTTATGTTACATGCTGTTTAGTTTTTCACTAAGTTACATATTATTTAATTCTGCTAATTTTACTTTATGAATATCTAGTTAATTGTGTCTATGTATGGCATGGTTTGGATTTAACACACTTTACTGAGCATTCTCCTAGAGTGGGTACCCAGAGGACCTCTGACTTCTCACCATCATACAGTCACCACTATGCAAACAGTTTGAACATCTTCATTACATCCTTCATTGGCCCAAGTGAGAAGTCTTTGGCAAACATGTGTAGGCAGAATCACTAGGTAATGTAGAGTGCAGATTAGTGATACACCCATATATTGTCAGAATGCCACCCAGAATAGCACAGGAGTGACTGTCATGTGATCATGACAAGACTGAAGTATCTATATCCACATGATCTCTCTAACATGCAGGATGTTAGCCCCCCACCTTTCTTTGCCTCATGTAATGCATGGTAGATTGAGATGTCCTAGGCTAGCCTGTGTTTTGCGATGAGACATAATTATGAGTAGGTCTTTCCTGTGCTCATCACCCTTTGGGGCTTCTCTTGTGTCAAATATGTCCTCATGCATTTTGATGTTTTTATCTTCTGGTTAATTATTAAGAGTTAAATTATAGAAAGTTTAGAAACAGATTGATAAGTGCTACTGTGATTAAAAATTAAACAATTAAAACAAGATGATAGGAATTAGCAGTGGTTGTTATATTACATATTGTTATCTTCAACAAAGTTGCTCAGATTACCAGATATAAGAATGCATTATTAATCAAACAGTTAAAGACAATAACAACTAATAAAAACATTAGAAATGATACAGAGCTTCATTAAACAAGGTGGTAGGAAATCAACAATGATTGTCATATTGCACATTGTTTTCTTCAAATCAGTTGTTCTGATTACCAGGCATAAGTTTGCAAAATTGGTCAAGAAAAATTTAAGCATTATGTTGTTTCATTTCTGTCTTCACTGTTGTTATTTTGTTATTATTTTTTCTCCTTTAAAAGTATAATTCAAAAAAGATTATAAATATTCAAAACCATCACTTCCTATTTCACTGTGCAGATATTCTTCATCTAACAGCCTGTTTGTTTAATGATTGGACATATGACTGAAGCATGCCATTCTGACTGATGACCTGCCCTTTTTTTGTACACTTCTGTACATCTTGCTTATAGAGACTCAGTGTCTTTTGTGTACAGTGCACTTTGTTTATATAGTACTGTAATTTTTCCTTAATGTATTGTGCAGTACGGTACTGTAGTTTTGTGTTCTGTATTTCATTACAGCATTGCATGTAAGAGTTATGAAAAACAGAGCAGTCATCAGGTTGAAGTTTCTTTGTTCTGAGTTTTGTAACATACATTCTATATAGAATTCTTCATTTATGGACCAGTTCAGCTAACAACCCAGTTGCAGGAAAGGAACTTGGTCGTTAAACAAAGAATGCCTGTATTCATGATCTCACCATATCCGTAAAAATAGAGTAACAACTAAAAGGTTTCTTACTAGTTCGAATGTTAAAAAATACTTCATGACATCAGTGTGTACTTTCCTTTTTCTATTCATCATCAAGTGATTCTAAGAGTATTTGAAATTTTGGAGTATTTTATAAATTAAAAAATTTCTACACCAGTATTTAATTTGTTAGGAATCACATCCTCTACATTGGATTTCTTATTGTTCACAAGTTGTGGAAAATCCTTCCTCTAAAAATACCCATAAATCTGGCCCTAACATAATAAAGCTTGGAGTTTTGTAGGATTGCTTTGTTGAAACAATACAATAACCTGAATTATATACCCCCAAGAGTAAATGTGGAGCAAAAACCCATATTAATGACTAAAATTCAAATGGCTTATAAAATTTAATTTTGAAATTTCGTGACTGTACTTTACAGATCTTAATTTTTGCTGAATAGTACAATTTTAGATAAAGCAAATTAATATTAATATTAATATGAGAATAAAATGGTATTTTAGATGGTTGGTGAATTTTTATCAGTCCATGTACACAGTGCATGCTTGCCTTCCTTGTGTGACATTGGTACATGTACATAAGACATTTTAACTCATTTTTTCAGTCCCTATTTCTTCCTTCCATTTCCTTCTCTCCATCTCTTGATTTCCTTCCCATTTGAGAAAGAACCATATCTCTACTTCCTATTATCTATTTTGTTATTTATTATAATTTGAGTTTCTCCTCTAAGATAAACCATGCAGTATTTAACCTTGTAAGTAATATATTCTTGAGATGAATCAACTGAGAATTCATTACTTTCTAATTTGTTAATCATAAAAAGATAAATTTAAGTCAGTTTGTAAGCAATATATGGAAAAACTAAATATATATCATGACCATGTTGAAAAACGATATATTGCAGAAAAACACCACTATCATAGTATTAGAGCCAGACGTCAATAAGAAATTGAACGTGTGCGAATCTATGCTGAGGACAGTTATTCATCTTCTTATTTTGAATACTCAGTCTGTTTAAAAATTTTTAGTTTCATTTTATAGACATAAATAGGTGTTATTTTATTGGAATAGAATCTAATTTCTGAAAATATTTTGGAATCAAACTAATTTAAAGTTCCTTCAAAGAATAAAACAAAGTCATACATCTAGGAATAAATATTTCATTTGCTGTGTGTGGTGGCACACACCTATAATACCAGCATTTGGGGAGGCTGAGGCAGGAGTTTCTCTAGTTCTAACCCAGCCTTGGCAATTTAGTGGTTTACTAAGACTCTGTCTCTAAATAAAAAGCAAATGAAAAAGGCCAGTGGGGTAACGGTGCTAGGGATGTTGCTCACTGCAAAGTCCCTAAGTTCAAACTCCAAAATTGGAAGAAAGAAAAATTTTAAAAGAGGCACATGATTTCTGCCTTCATATGTCCTTAATATTTTTAAGAATTCTCATTAATCCTCTTACATTTCATTGGCCACCTAGTGCCTCCAGAGCAGGGTATCTGTATGTCTTATTTTTTGAGTAAAATTAAAGATTTGTTCCTAAAAGTCAACAGAGGGGCATTCACTCTTGATAGCAGATGGTGGCAACTTCCTCTTCACGTCCTGTGTTTTGTATATAGTGGTGTTGGTGTTGGTGGTGCTGGTGCTGGGAAGGGAACCCAAGGCACACCCCTGCCAGGCAGCTGCTCAACACTGGTCTGCGTCCCCAGCCCCTGCCCCACAATGTTACTGCAGATGGAGTCAAGGGAGGAAGCCTTAAGCTTCCCCTCAACTATACTGCTTTAGAAAAGAAGCTCTTAGTTATAAATTGTTTTAAATTTTAAAATTTTCTAATTTGTTGTCATTTTATGGTATACCACAAATATTTTAGGAAGACATCATAAAAATAAATCATTAAAAAATGAAATTTAGAAACACAGTAGTATATATTTCTTAATTAGATTCAGCAATCATATGTATGACTTTTCAATCAATATAACTAGAAGATATATAATAGAGGAAAAATAGAAAATTATAAAATTTATAGATCAGTGTCACTGAATATGAGTACATAGGTTATTAATAGAATTGCTCTTACACAAATAATTTCTAGCTATTTATAAGAATAATTAAACCATAAATCATGAGTAAAATAGTCCTACCTAAATGCTGTGGTCAAATTTTAAAAGAATATTATGTATATCAATATTTAACATTTTTATGTGACAAAGGGGGCTGCCTCTCTCTTGCTCGCTTACTTAATTGGGCTTAGATCCATGACATTATTCCCATGAGATAATATGTATCTAAATTATCTTTTCTGTTTTGTTTTTATAACACTCAAGAATACAGAAACCAGACTGACACAGCTCTGTTGACAGAAATGGAAAAAAGATAAGTTAAAGCAAATTCAGCAAAATCCAGATACTCATTTTTATCTTTTATCCAAAAGGCAGCAAGCCTTGCTGAATTTAAAAACTTCAGGCCATTAGTACTCAGTTCCAAGTTATCCAAATTTTTTTTTAGTTAAGTTTAAATTCTTTCAAAGAAAGAAATAGATTTCAGATCTGTGAGTTCCCTAAGCATGAATCTTTTGCTGGAAAATAAAATCTAAAATTATATTAAATTTTATGACATTTGGTAGATAACATTTTGCAGATAAGCAATATTTAATGTCATTATTCATTTATTAATAATGATTGTGAAATTACTTAAATATCAAGTAATCTGTTGACACTTTATTCTTCTTAGATTGTATTTTTCTCCTTCAGTTTTATGTGCCATTGAAAAATACATTTTTCTTTGGGTGGATATATTGAGATCATTAGATCTCAGTAAATATCAGACATAGCATGTCTTATTTTTCCATTGACATCTTTAAAAACTTCAGGCCATTTGTTAGAAACTGTTTTTTTGGGGGATGGTTTTTTTTTTTAAGATAAAAGAATGAAAACATTAACAAACACACGGGGGCTGGGGATACAGGGGGCTGGGGATATAGCTCAGTGGAATAAGCGCCTGCCTAGCAAGCGCAGGGTCCTGAGTTCGATCCCCAGTACCGCGAAAAAAAAACAAAAACACACACACATACACTTAGAAAATAACACAAAACAATACAAACAATACAGAATTTCAGACAAGGTGATAGGAAATTAACAATGGTTGTTGTATTGCATATTGATATCTTCATATTGGTTACTCGGATAAACAAATATAGACATGTAAGATTGATCAAACACTTAAACATTAACTGTTCCTTTCAATAGAGTGATAAAAGACACCAGTGCAACTATGTTAGCTCTCCTGTGTATACATATATACATATCTTCCTTTCTTTCTTTTCTCTTTTCCCTCATCCTAGTTGATCTTTCCTTTTGAGTAGTTTCCTTTCATTTCACAATGTCTATTGTACCTCCTAGATTTAGGAAACACTAAAAGTTTCTTTCATAAGTCAAATAGTCTAAATAGAACTTTTCCCCTTGATAACTAATGTGCACAAAATTGGAGCTGTTTATTGCCTGTTTCTGTATTACCATTACGACAAAGAGAAGAACCTCAAATTTAACAAATCACTTTCAAAGCATATCACATCAAACTGTCTCACATTAAAAATCACACTGTTCAGTTCCGCTACCCTTTTTTTAGTAGCAAGATTTTCTCAGTAAGGATATTGGTGGATTGGTTTACATTCTAGGGAAAGCTCCACACTCTTAAATACACTCCAGAATATTCTTGCATTGCACCGGTGTAAACAGTCTCCTACACAAAACATAACACCTGAACTGTATTTTGGGCAATGTAATTCTTTACTGTTTTACATAGTTATGAGTTATTTGTGATTGTCAGCAATGAGCACGAAAGTAATAGCAACCAGTCACAGCAGCCAGATTAAATTGCACACATACTAAGATAATTACCGTGGTAGTGCTGCCCATGTATGTATTTATCACAATGCACTTATTTGCTTGGTGTGTTGGTTCTATGTATTAGTAGTCAGTCCTGAACATGGCAGCCTAAAGTGCCACTGTAATTCCTTCTTTGTTATAGATTCACCACAAATTGCCAAACAGCTGCATCCAACACATTTTTCTGTTAATGTATGGAAGTTGAAATGTATATTGCAGAAATATATTGACTGTTGAAGGATAAGATCATCAAAACAATACATGACCAACACAGTGAAAGAATACGTGAGCCCATTAGGATGTTGGGAACAAGAATCCCCTGAAATAACAAGTCAGGGAATCTTTCATTTAAGGGTATTCCGCTGTGTTTTCCAGGGATGGGATGATGCCCAGGAGAGTGAGATACAGCGCACAGTTCTCAGTGGCGTGAACCCCATTGCACCTTAGGCCAGCAGGCATCACATATTCTCTTTTTCTACTGTACCCCAAAGAAGAGCAGAGGCAGGGCCAAATGGAAAGCAGGCTTTCCTTAAGCATCAGAGCTTTGAACGAAGACTTGAAAATTTGACTATATTTCTCTGACATCAAGAAAATTGTTGTGGGCCAGGGATATAGCTTAGCTGCACAAGCATCTGTCTAGTAAGTGAAAGGTCCTGTGTTTGATTCCCAATACCAAACAAACAAACAAACAAAAAATGAACAAGAAAATTGTTGTTGTCTCTGAACATGAATGAATGTAAATTAAGACTTCCCTTAGTTTAGGCTTTGAAGCTATAGCAGGAAATGCTCCCAAGTGATGACCTCTCACAGGAGAGAAACAGAAACCCTTCATGTAAGGCACTTAAACTTCTGCTAAAAAATAAACACAGATATTTTTACTCAATGGTGTGGAATTTATTAGGCCCAACAGAGCCTGAATAGGTTAAGTGGCTTGTCTGAGGTCATCAACTAATGAGATGCAGATCTGTGGACTAGCTGGGCCTGTAGTCTAGGTCCAGGCCTATCCTTTTCCAGCCAGCTAGAAGGAAAATTACCTTCTATCTTGTTAGGTCAAAGAGCCACCACTCTAAAGTATAAACCTAAGCCCCAAATGCTGTGTCATTTGAATCAAAATGAGGTGGGAAGCTGAGAATTAAAATGAATCTCAGCTCTTATTTGAAATAAAGATTCTTTCAATATATCAGTAAACTTTAGTGTGCTTCAGTCACAAGGGCGTTTCCTGGAGCTGTAAACTACTGAGTTCCAATGCTAGAGCTCGTTAGGCAGGTGGGGCTCAAGGATCTTCAGTTCTAACCAAATCACAGGCAATGCTGATGTTACTGGTTAGGGATTATGAGTTGGGAACCTGATAGCTACAGAAAGTCTCTAATTAGTGCAAGAAGCTCTAGGGTTTGGTTCTGGCTCTTGGAAAATCAAGGGTTGTCACTGTACATACAATACAACACCTGAGAAGTAGCTAGGGCACACAATCTGGTCTCCTGGCTGAGAGGATCTCAGAGGTTTTAGAGGGGAGAGGAAATAGAAATCACAAGTATCCGACACAGGTTATGATGGTAAGTGTTTTCCTGGGGGCTACATGGTCCATGTGAATACCCAAACTGAGCTCAAATGTCCCCTGAGAAATAAAATAGACCCTTGCCATCGACTGCGTCCCTCATTTCAGCATCTTCCCCCTCCTTCTCCTCCTCTTCACTATTCTCCAGCAAATTAATGATCTTTAAAAAATTACAGGTATGCAGGCACAAACTAGCATGAGAAGTTCCCATACAGTGATGACTGAAGCAGCAGAAAATGGCATAGACAAAAGATGGGTGAGATCAATTTTCTTCTCAGAGAACGAAATCAGCACAAAGTGAAAAAACTTAGAAGAAACAAGAAACCAAAGAAGAGAAGAGAACTTATGAAAATGAGTGAAAAATACGCTGGTGGAGCTTCCGAACATAAAAAAAGGGGAAGAAGTAAAAATAAGAAAACATTTATAGAGGGAAATGGAGAGCATAAACAAAAGTTGTGGACCTGCAGTGTAAGGGCATGTTGAAGAATACTCTCCCCCACCAGCAGAACACGAGACTGGGTGTTACATTCAGGTAGTTACTCTGGGAGGTGATCCCAGGCAGAAGGGGTTTAGAACTAGAACCAACACGGGAGTTTCTCAGCCCTGGACCTGCTGTGGACTCTGAGAGCCACTGAATAGTATGTGTGCTAAAAGGGAAACAGTGGCCCTTCTTCACACTGCCTCTTCTAGCCCCGGCTTCTCCATCCCGGGTACCTCACCGCACGTGGTTAACCCCCAAGCACTTCCACAGTTGCACACGATGGGGCATGAGCTGTGATTCTGTCCCATATCCGCTTACCTAGTGGGTCACTACTGAAAAGACTATAGAGTAAAATGTGGTCTGAGAAGATACAAATTCAAAAGTAACGTGCTTGATCAAAGGACCAACTATGTTTCAAAAGAAACTGACATGAAATATGAACTTGGGAAAATAGTTTAGAAAAATTACTGTGCATGAAGTGGAAAGAATGTGGGTCAGTTTTCCTGGCCATCAGCAAAGCAGACATATAAAGAAAAAACCGAGCTCACATCAGAGGTGACCATTACAGTTGTCAATACAAAAGAGAGTGGAACAGTAACTATAAAATTCTCATGTAACAAAAATAAAACTAAAGTGTTTCTGGCTAGACTAAACTTTATTCATGTCAACACACTCCTACTTTCAAGGTGATAAGAATTGAGAGAAGATAGCTCTCCATTAAGGTACAGCCCAAGCAAGGTGTCAGGACCAGAGAAGCCATGATATATGGACTGGTAGAAACTAATGACTTGATTAAAACACGGAACTAGAATTGAACAACTGGGAGACTAAAAGTAGAAAACAGGATGCACATGACTCATATTGTGAAATTGAAAAATAACATAATGGACGAAAATCTTGGGTGGACTCTTTTCCTCACATACTGTAGCAGAGAATCATGAGATAGTCTAGCATTAAGTAAAAGAAATTTTACAGGGTTCAACCTTAAAGCTACTTTTCAAAATATTGTGCCTTGTTTTGGAGATCTGTTGAGGCACTTATAACTCTTGTTACAGCAAAATATTATCTGAAACTCATGATCCTTTCAGTATTACTCGGATGTCTCTGTCTTCTGTTGCATACACACACATTATAAAGACCAGTATCCTAGTCTGTGGGACTTCAGAGCTGGCTTGCTTGGCAGAATGGTCCATTACTCCTCACTCCCACACACTGTCTCCCTCGTATTTATTCATTTCCTCACCGCCTGTTACTAAAGCTTTGTCTGTGGTTAAGAGGGCCCTGAGGAGGATTTGCTGCTCACTAAATAGTTTATGATTTGCTTTGAACCACTTGTTCTGGTTATTTTTGGAAAAAATTTCAGCAGTAGTTTGGAGGGAAAAGAAAGAACTTGAATTACCATTTATAAAAATGACAGTCCAAGCTTTTATTTTTGATCTATATTTGAGTTACACTTTTCTCAGAATTTGTGGCTACAAAAGAGCATAAAGTACTCTCTGATGGAAAGGAAGAATTTGAAGTATTAGCAAATGAAAGACTGCTGTGTACACCAGGTATTTCAGGGAAGGAGATGGATGGCAGAGTGAAGGCTGGAAGCATACCCCAGCCTCTCCGAGCCCTGGAATCAAGACACCTGGAAAAAACCTAGAGAACAGAAGAGAAAGAAGAGGGCTGAGAATCAAGACAGAGCCAATGGGAAAACTAAAAGTCACACAGAAACTAGAGAAAATGGAGGCTATGGAAAGAAAAAGGTGAAGAAATCTGGAATGTGACTCCGGGGTTCCAGGAAGAGAGACATCTCTCCACAAACACCAGGCAAACCCCGAGCAGGCTGGCAGCCTCAGGGAGAAAGGACAGGCTGGGCCAGAGGCAGTATTAGCCCCGAGGGAAGCCCGCCATTATTGTTCACTGCAAATTGAAAGTGGCCATTTGTCTACGGAGGCCCCATTGATCAAATTTGCCTGTCTATATCTGTTTTCCTGAATATACACTTAGAGGTTATCAATATATAATGCAACAACCATTGTTGATTCCCTCACCTTATCTGTAACTCAGATTTGATTGTACTATTCTTATGCTACTTTGTGTCTGTTTGTTAATATGTTTTTGTTCTTATACTTTTAAAATAAAATATAAATAAATAAATAAATAAATAAATACAAAGAAAGTGGTTCTTTCTGCAGGCTAGAATTGTCAAGGAAATCCATTGGCGTGGCCACCATATTTAAGACAGACTAATCGGGAACCATTTTTAGAAGGAGCAAATTGTTTAAGACCGAGATACTTCAGAAATCTAGAAGTCTCAGAATACTTCAGGATACTCACCCTACCACAGTGACTGGATGGGAGGTATTCACAAGAGACAGTTGCAGAGAGCATAGTGGGCTGGTTTTAGACCCCCTGAAAAGTTTAATCAGGACTGATCTCAGCCTGTAAATGATGTGATAGCTTCACCTACTGAGGTAAGAAGCCAGAGTGGTTTCCTTGTGGCTTTCTGAAAGCCATGGGTCTAAAAGAGCTGGCATTAAGTCCAGCAGACTGCTTGACTCATCCCGGTCTTGCTGTCTGTTTCTGGTACAGAGCTTGGTGGTCTTTTTACTTCCCCAAATGCCAAAGTGACCCAGGATACACATTAGGTTGCCTGGTTGCCATATCCTGGAATGTGCAGACAGAGGGGCCACTACAGCAGTGGGGGCACTTCATAAGTTCTCAGGCCATAAAGCCAGGTAGAGATAGTAGTGACTTGGAGCTCACAAAGGGGCACAAGCAGTAAGACATGTAGGAGTTAATACAGCTCTGAGGCACACACAACACAGATGGCCCCCACTCAGAAGGAAAGGTGTGGCAGACCTCAATATCCGTGAGAGAAAGAGGGAGTGTGAGCAGAAAACAGCATCTAGCCGTCATCACTATCCCTTCCTCTTATCTGCAGGATTCCAGTACTGCAGGTCCTGGAAAGAAGATCACCCAAAGACAAGGGGGGATTTTGGGGACTCATTTCTTTTTCTCCATGTTTGCTTTTGGAATTTTGGGCTTATTTTCTCTCTCTCTTTTTTTTTTTTTTTGCTGTTTGTGTTTTTTTTTCTAATTTCTTTCCTTTTCTTATTTGATTTTTTGTCACTTTTACCTGATTCTATTAGTTTTCTGCTATTCTTTATCTCTCTTCTCTCTTGCTTCTCATCCTTCTTTTAAAAATTTTACTTCTACTTTTCTCTTTCCTCACCCCTCCATTTTATCATCATTATGTTAAATTTTATTAAGTTTTAGATATTTAGTTGACATTGTGCTATTGTTCCTGAATTCTTTTCCATTGTTAATGATGTTGTGGTTGTTGCATTTAGTAGGCATTTATTATATGTCAGTATTTGACTTTTCATCTATATTCTTGTTATAGATCTCTTTTCTATTGTTAAGGGGAGAATAATAGAAGATTGTATTGCTTCTTTGGTATGTCAAAAGCAATTACAGACAAGAGCAAAGCAGGAGGGATCTGAAACCCAAATTTAAACTGATATTACATCACTTAATGCTAAGGAATAGTTGATGACAGGTTATTCGATCAATGTTGTATGTCTGTATGTGTTATCCTGAGCACACATTTTGAGGATATCAATTTGCAATGCAGCAACTACTGTTGGTTTTCTGTTGCTTTGTCTATAATTCAGTTCTGATCTTACTGTTATTGTACTACTTTGTGCCTCTTTGTTAATGCTTTCCGGTTTCTTTTTTTTTTTTTTCTGTTGTTGAGATGATTAATTGTTTGACCAATTTCGTATGTCTGTATTTGTGTTCATGAATATACACTTCGAAGATATCAATAGGTAAAGCAACAACCATTGTTGAGTCCATGTCACATTGTCTGTAAATCAGTTTTGATGGTACTATTTCTTATGCTACGTTGTGTCTGTTTCTTAATATGTTTTTGTGCTTTTACTTTTAAAATAAAAAATTAAAAAATAAACTGATATTACAAAGCTACAGTGATAAAAACAACAAGATACTGAGACAAAATAGAGATGCAGATGAATAGAACGGAAGGTGTAGAAACAACCCTATCTGTATTCAGCCATCTGGTCTTTGACAAGGGGTTGATAATAACAAAACAGTGCTGAGAACTCTGGTTAGCCAATGCAGAAGAACGATTCTACCCATATCTCTCATCCAGGACGAACGTAACATCAAAATAGATCAAAGCCCTACAAAGAAAAATAAAGATGATAGAAAGCAGAGAGTTAGATCTTTCTCAAATAGTAAGATAAAGAGATAAAGGGAGGGAGGTGAGAGAGGAGGGATAGGAAATGAAAACATAGATTAAGAGTGTTAGGAACATGAACATATTCCACACAAGGAGTGTAAACATCATATTCTCCCAACATGTACTAATAAAAATAAATAAAAGGGCTGTGAATATTAAACATGTACTAATAAAAATAAAAGGATGCAAATATTAAAACAGAAACAAAAATAGATAAAACTCTTGAAAACATAAGCATATGAAAGAACTTTCTAAACAGAACCCAAATTGAATGAAAACTAACACCCAGGATCAACAAATGGGATTATATCAAATTAAAAAGCCTCTACACAGCAGAGCAAATGACTAACAGAGTGAGGAGAACCTAGAGAACCAGGAAAAATTTTCCCAGCTATTCCTCAGACAGAAGACTAGTATCTTCAATATACAAAAAACTAAAAATTTTGACGTCCCAAAATAAAATACCCAATCAAAAATAGGCAATGAAATGCATAGACACTTCTTAGCGGAAGTACAAGTGGCCAGTGAGTGCTGTGCTTGCAAAAATGTTCAGCACCTTTAGCAATTAGAAAAACACAATTGAAATAACACAGATTCCATTTCATTCCACAAAAGAAGGCTATCATCAAGAACTCAAAAACAAACAAAAATATTGATGAGGTTATGAGAAAAAAGGGAATCATTCTACATTGTTGACAGGAATGTAAACTAGTACAACCACTATGGAAATTTTATGGAAATACTTAAAAAAAAAACCCTAACAGTAGAAGATCCATTTGACCCAGCCATACATACCCCTCTAGCTGTCATGCTAGAAGAGTTAAAGACACACTTGTATTATAGTGTTACCTGTATACCCATGTTTGTACCAGTGTAACTCACAGTAGCTAAATCTTAGAAATGTCCCATATGTCTGTCAACAGATGACTGGATAAAGAAAATTATAATACATATATATATGTAAGTTATATTTATAAATCATAATATATATCAGCCATAAAAAGAAAAATTTAAGTAATTTGTGGAATGGATGCACCTTGAGACCACAATGCTAAATGAACTAGACACAGAAGATTAAATATAGCATGACTTTTCTTATATAAACACAAAGTATGTGATATAAAGAGCAAAATAAATGATAGATGACAGAAAACAGGAAGATAAATCTTTTGCAGATAGGAAGGGGATCTAACAATGGAGGGAGAGGTGATGGAGAGAAGAAAAGGGAAAGTAAAGTGGTTTAAGATGCACATGTAAAACTCACCATGACGAATGTATTCATTATGCATTGCAAAAATGTACAAATAAAATAGAACACACACACACACACACACACACACACACACACATGCATCCAAGGATGTGTAGCAAAGGTGAGAAAAAAGGGAAAGTTAGACATAGAAACAAACTCCAAGAAGGACACAGAGAATCCCCTCTTACTGTCTTCCGCTGTGTGCACTCATTTTCCTAGGCACATGTTGAGTGCTGAGCATGATTTGGGTAACAGCTGTCTCAATACCCTAGCAGTCTCTGCATATCTGTAAGCCAACGGAGCTCTTAATGACTCTGGTGTAGTCAGAGCTGCTGGGGAGTATTGTTTTGGAGTAGCAATTGTTGAGCAGAAATACTCTGAAGAAGACAATAATTCTACTAACATAAATATGGATAATAACCAGACATATTAGTATTTATATATTAGTATATAAAGTTATTTATTTATTAGTGTATATATATGTCTGATGCTAACCAGACATAGTTATATTTATATATTGCTATATATCTATATACTAGTATACATTATATATTAGTAATATATGCTAATATTATACATTAGTATATATTTTACATACTAATATATGAATATAACTCTGGTTATTATCAGGCATATATATACTAATATATACATTTGTATATGCTTATAACAAATATACTAATATATAAATGTATGTTAGTAATATATACTAACATAATTAATATACATTAGTAATATATACTAATATATATAAATGTGTCTGGTTATTATCCATATTTGTGTGTGTGTGTGTGTGTGTGTGTGTGTGTATGTGTGTAACTGGGATCGAACACAGAGCCTTTGCAGTGAGCTATATTCACACCCCTCTTTCATTTGTTTAAACTTTGAGACAGTCTCACTAATTTGCTAATTTATGTGAACTTCAACTTGCAATTCTCCCATCGCGGTTTACTAGAGTGCTGGGATTACAGACATGCACTGTCATGCCCTGTTTAATGCCTGTATTTAATTTCACCTATGCTTAGAATTCCCTTTAATAGATGATCTGAGATGATGGCCAAGAAGGGCAAATGGGGGGGATTAATTTGGTGCTGAAATAATATCCAGAGGGAAAGATAAATGATACAATCAATCAGTTAATTATTAATTAAATATTAATCATAACATTAGCCGAACGTTTCTGGGCATGTTGTTGTGCTTAGTTCTGACTCTCAGAACCACGGCCGGGTTTCACATACTCTTTGCTAGAGTTCGGGTCTTGAGTATCCCCCAGAGGCCCACTGTGAGAAATGGTGCAACCCCTCGGAGGCAGAGCCCAGTGCGAAGAAGTCTGGTCACTCTTGGTGTGTCCTGAAGGGTGCCCTGGAGCCCTGGCCCTTTCTTGTCTCTCTACTTGCTTGCTGGCTGCCATGGGGGGCAAACGGGCCGTCCCTTCATGTGCTTCCTCCTTAATGTGCTGTGCTACTTCAGACCAAAAATAACAGGTCAAAAAACTGTGTGCTGAGATGTCTGAAACCATGATGCACAGTAAACATTTCCTCCTTAAAAGTACATTTGTCTCAGGTATTTTATCACAGCAATAAAAAGCTAATATCTCATCAAAATAAATAATTAAATCCATGGAAAGGTAGAGTAAACCCAAAATGTGGTACAAACAGTAAGGTGTGAGTCTATTTGTAAGACAAATAAATAACCAAAGCATACAGAAGGAATTGGAGAAGTAAATGACTAACCTAAGTATCTTTGGAAAGTAAGATTTGGCTGTTCTTGTGGTCTCCAATTTAGAATGGCTGAACTTAATGATTTTTCAACTTTACAGTGGAAAGTGATATATACACAGTATAAAGTTTATTTTAAACTTTCAGTTTTGATCTTTCCCTGGACTAGTAATATGTGTATGATATGTTCTTGAAATGCCTGGAAGTAACAGTCAGCCACAGCTCCTGATCAGCTACTCAATTATAAATGTAAAAAATAGTATTCTATAGTGTAGTACTGTGGTACTAAGCTGTGATGTTTAGTAGGTTAGGTGTATTAAATCCATTTTGTACTTAATGATATTTTCAGCTTACAATGAATGAGCTTATCAGAATACAACTATATCATAAGTCAAAAAGCTTCTATAGCCAGGCATGATGGTGTGTGTCTGTAATCTCAGCACTTTGGAGGCTGAGGCAAGAGAATTACTGTGAGTTTGAGGCTAACCTGAGCTACATTATACATTAAGGGCCAGGCTGAACTACACAGCAAGAGGGTCTACAAAAGACTTCTATATACTGAGGGCTGAAATACAAAAGATTGTAGCTAATTAATAAACTTGTGTAGGAGTATGAGTTAGTACTTCTGAAACTGTGTGGTTTGAGGCACTAAACAAATGAAAACATACATTGTAAATAAAGAGAGCCAGATTTACTTGTTAGAACAGTGAGTTATAAGTAAGGAAATGGAGAAATCTACCTACAGATGCTGTAGTTTAGATGAGAGGTGGAGATTCAGTATGAACTCGTGGTCTTTAACAGGGGACAGGTAGTAGATTAGACAAGAGAGACAGACAAATGTGCCTATATCTTACAAATAGTAACACTTAGGAGGACTATAGCCAGCAGCTTATGTTTATAAATAGCACTGCCCATAGTAAGAGAAATGAGTGAGGCAGAGAAAGAGCATCAGGGATTATTCCATGGCACCAGGAATTAAGGATATGATCAAATATGATGGAGGCCCGCCGTAAAGATAGAGGAACTCTGAATGGCTAACAGGTAATTTATCAGAAAGGCAGAAAGGAGAAAGAGAAAAAGAAAGATGTACAAGAGCAAGAGCAATGAAGGGAAAGGGCAAATAAAAAGAAGGTAGGGGCTATAATGGGGTGAAGGGTGATAGAGGAAGCAAAGAAAGAAGGGATGAGGACAGAATTGTAGAAAACATGGAGACTCTTCAGGAAGTCATCATTTGTTGATCACCAGGGTAATAATTATATGCAAGAAACATCATGCACATTAGAATTTGTGGTCCAAAGTATAACAAAAGAGGATATTTAGATTTTCTCAGTGTATCTCCCCGTAAGACACTTATTCATTACAAAAAGAAAAGTAGTAACTTAGCAGGTTAAGAAGTTGGAAGTAACTACATTAGCTGTAATGTATCGATAGCATTTATCTCCTCATATTATGTGTGAGAAGAGAGAAAAATCTTTTAGTGGTGTCCTTGCCAAAATTGGATGCCAAAAGTTAATTATAGGGAAACATCAAACTCAACTGAAGGACGTGATGAAAGTTTAAAGGTCACAAAAAAGGGACTGAGGAACAGTCTCAGATTGGATGAAATTGAGGAAACATGACAATTAAATCGCTTCTAGATCAGAATATGAACAGTAATGAGACAACTGGTGAATTTTAATAAGGTATGTGTGGGATTAGTTAGTAATATTGGATCGATGTTGGTTATGGGAGGGGCGAGGTCATTGTGCTATCATTGTATAATATGCAACACTGAGAAAAGCTGTCCCGCTGGTTGAAGACCACAACTAGCGCTTTGTTTCTTTGATTTAGACTATGGTGCTAAAGCATATGTAAATACCTTGAGGGAATTTAGACCTAAAATGCTGCCCTGACAACTCATTCTTGTGTTTCTAAGATGATCGGATACTGGGGACACCTTGTTTATCAGCAGGTCCACCCACTGATGGATTCCTAGCTGAATGTGTTGTTAGCGGGGAGGAGGAATGTTGCATGGTCTTAACCTGGAGGGGTGTAGTTGTGTCCCCGGTTCTGACCTTCTCTTTGCTCTTGGGCCATTGAGTGAGCAGCTCTCTTCCACTATGCTCTTTAGCCATGATGTCTATGTCTTGGAGCCAGCTAACTATAGACTGGGTTCCCCCACACCATGAGCCATTTAAACCTCTCTAAGTTGTAGGTGTTCAATACTGTGTCTCAGTAATGGCAAAGGAGCACACAAGGTCGAAACATATGTCTTCAAGCTAACTCATATCCCTTTGCAAAGGAATTTATTCAATAATAATGAGCATTTTTTTTTTTTTTTTTTTTTCAATAGGGATAGTAGAAAAAAAGCCTCAGAATGACGTATGCCTGGAATGAAGGGTGGATGTAAGAAAGGACAAGGAGTTAGGAGAATCCAGGGCCTTTAAGAATATTTTTCTCTGAATTAGTAGTTCTCATATTATTTCAACAGGGTACTGGGCACAATTATTCAGCTCCTAAAGGAATGGCTCTGTTTCAAGTTTCCTGGGAGAAAAAATAAAGTGAATAGAATGGCTTCCTTTTAATCACTTAAGCTTTTGCTCTCTTGGAAAAACAAAGTACTTGTACACAGTAAAAGGTGCTCAGCAGAAAGTCTTCTCATTTTGTGGGTAATGTCCTTCTGGGTAGGAATCTATGACTTCACATTATTCACATACTTTTTCCTGGTAAAATATTCACATGTGTTTGATGGCAGGAGATTAAAAAACATCCCATGGTGCTAGCTTTACACAGAGCATCACCACAGCTGACTCTTGCCTTGAACAAGTTTCAAGTTCACTGTTCTACTAAAGAGTCTACCAGATAGCTGGCTGTGAATTTGTACCCTAATAAGAGGTCCTGTGAAGCCTTTCACAAAGAACATTAAAAACTACAAACCCGAGGACACCTTGGTGCCTTGTTATGCAAACGGACCTTGGGTCTAGGTTGGCTCCATTTGCAACAGGGCTGCTTCATCTGAAGCTTGAGACTAAATCAAAGCTGGGTCTGACACCACCATCTGCCTCCCTGCCCTGTGGTTGTTACTACACAAACAAGTCTGCTTTTCACCAGCTCCACCGCTCCTCATTTGTGAATTTATTTATTTCTATGAGCTGAGCTTTTAAAATAAAGTTCTTGTTTTTGCTGCCTTTAATGAACTGGAGGTCTATTGCCTTGTGTGAACATACTGAATAATTGAAGCTGCTATAAAAGTATGAAGTTTTTAAAAATAAAAACAAAAATCCTTAAGCTTAATGAACATTTGGTTTGACACATTCTTGCTGTGTTCTAAAGTTTGAGGTTAGAGTTTTCAAATGGCCTAACTTAGAGACATGCGTTCTGCCAAGTACAGACAGGCTGCGACTCTGTTGCTTAAGCACAGGAAGAAAAGTGGGCCGCACACTCTGAGGAGGAGGGGAGTAGCCACTTCTACTGTGGCTTCACTGAATCTCTTGTGCCCTAGAAAACAACCATAATCCTCAGGCTCTGGTTTAAATAAGATCAGAGCCTCAGCCCGTGGAGAGGCAAGGTGGTGGAGACAAACAGAAAATGGGCTGGAACTCAGCTGTGCTGAAATTCTGGACCCCAATTTCATACTACTGGCTGTGGGACTTTCCATAAATTATGAAATCTCTCTGCCCTTCACTTTTTAAATAGGGAATTTGAACTAGTTGACTTCAAGGAACTATTCTACTTCTCAAATTCTAAGATATCATTTCATGACTTTTGACTGGATGCCATTCATTTTTCATATGAACCTAATTTCCCAAGAATTAAGAGTAGGATGCATCATCTATTAATTTTTAATGGAATGTCTACAGAGAACAAAAAATGAATTTTTCTCATGTGAAAATCTTTTCTATTGTTCAAACAGATGCCCAAAAGGAAAGGAGAAATTGGTCATAAAACAGTGCATCTCTTCTTAAGTGTCATTCATGTTTTAAAGAGAAATATATTGTAGAAAAGGAGTTTTACATCATTATTTTTTATATCTATAGGTAATACTAGGTGGTGACCCTTCTCTGCACATCTTTCCAGTGACCTGAAACAGATGATTAAATTCCCTGCTCTGTATTATCTATTTACTTGTGCCTAGCCAATAACTTCACTTATTTTATGATCGAAGTATTAGCTCATTACTATGATGAAATACCTGGGGCTGATTATCTTGTAAAGAAAAGAGCCCTACTTAGGTACAATATTGAAGGCTGAAAGTCTGAACAACGTGGTTTGGGCTCCATTGAAGGAAACTCTGGCTGGACTACATCATAGCAGATAGCATCCAGGCAGGATTGCATGCAAGCAAAGGTTATATGGTAAGATAGAAAGCCAGCACAGCCAGGGAGCCAATGCAGACCCCTTTCTCAGCCCCATCTTTTAAAGGTCTCATCATCTCTTAAGAGTGCCACTCCAGGGACCAAACTTTCAACACGAGTCTTTGGGGTCAGGCTTCAAATCATATCCAAATACTAACAAATGGTATAAGGATATATTGAGTTGTAACTGTTTGAAATTTCAATTGTCTTTTCATGTGCACCAACAAGAGAACTGATAAATAGAGTCGGGCTTATCTATATGATGAAATACTACCGAGCAAAAAAGGGAAAAAAACTACTACAACAACATAATACTTTAGATAAATCTTTAAAACAAAAGAGCAAAAGAAAACAGACTCAGAAGAGTACATATGGCATCGCTACATTTACAAAATGTGTGAAGAGAACAAATGTAACCACTGTAGAGACTAACTGGCATAGTGCTTGCCTGAGCTAGGTCCCAGGGAAGGGCTGGTGAGGAAACCGAGGGGATGCCGAGCAGTGGTGGAAATGAGCTGCATCTTGTTGGCGACGCTGGTTTCCTAGGTGTACATATTTATACAAATTTGCTGAGCTGCTGGCAAGTACAAGGTCCTGAGCTCCCTTCCCAGTGCTGAAAACAACAACAACAACAAATTTCCTGAGTTGTATATTTAAGGTCTCTGAGTTGCACTGTATGTCACTTATATCTTAATAAAGTTGTTCATAATTTTTAAAATACTATTTCTGCATAATTTTTAAAATACTATCCTGGTAGGAGAGTAACATGGTACAAATGTTTGGGAAAGTATTTTCCTAACAAGCATTAAAATCCTTGAAATATCACACTTTTGATTCAGTAATTCCAACTAATAATTCGATCCTACAGTAAGACTATGTGCTGAGGGTTGAATATTTTTCTATGATTCTGGTTACCAAAGTAATGTGTTTCTCCTAGTGTTTTATTATACAGATTTTAAGTATGCGGGAAGGCAGAGGGAATTCTACCATGAACACACTGACATTCATCCTGATATTGATTCTAATTAATGCTTTGCTTGTGTATATATATTTATCCATATAGTCATCTCTCTATGCATTCAATTTACAAATCAGTTTGTGACAATTTGGCATTTTTACAATGCTGACCCCTGTGATCCAGTGGAAAAACATATATCAAAGTATGAACAGGTTTCTATCTTCCTGTAATGGAATGCAGTAAGTGTATAAGTGCTATCATGAATGACCAAAGTATTTTCTTAAGTGTATGGCTGGTAATAGAACTGAAATTATCAAGAAACAGACCAAATAACCATCTCTGTGTTGCAGCCAGGGACTGAGGAAGAATCGGTGCTTTCAGATATCCTTTCTTTTCTTATTCCTGTAAGATCTCCCACTGTTTAGTCCTTTTTTGAGGTAAGGCCTTGACTGATTCTCCAATTAAGAATATGTCTACTTACAGGAGAAAGAATACACCAGGTCATTCATGCTACTTACACATTTATTCACTGCAGTGAACAGTTACTGAGCAAAAGGCATCAAGGAGTTGGAAAGGCGAGGTTTGGATGGGAAGACACAGACAGGAGGATGCACCTGGTGATGGTGATTCACAGGAGGCACTGAGAAATAGTATTAAGCCTAACCTTTAAGGATTAAACCCACCATTAGAGAAAAGGACACGAAAGTACTGAAGAGCGGAACTGGCCCTGGGTTCTGGATAGGTTATCTGCAAGGACGGAAGCCTGATATCTAGGCTTGCAGCAAAAGGTTGGTGGCTAGTTAAGAAAGGGATACAGGGATAGAGCAGGAATAGAAGGAAGGAAGGGAAAAGGGATGAATTAAAGGAATTGGAATGTGCTATTTACATGTACCAACTCCACACAAGGAATGCAAACCTTATGTACTGCAAACAGAGACAAAATGAAAGCAAGGAGATCAGTGGACAGGTCGGGGGAGAGGGAGAAGAAAGGGAATGGAAAGAATAGAGAGGACAAGGGATAGAAGGAAGGGAGGGGGAAGGGATAAATAAAGGAGTTAAAATGCGTTATGTGCATGTTCCAACTCGCCACAAAAATGTAAATGTTACGTACTATACACATGAGCTAAAAACTAAAATGAAAAAAAATAAAGCCCTTATTTTCTTTGCAATTCTTAAAAATTCTGGGCTCACTCAAAATGCTGAGTTATATTTTGAGTGACAGATTAGGGGTGCTCAGAGGTTGCAGTCTGGCTAGTTTCTGGGTTGTATGCTGTGAGGTTTTTGCTTTTCTGTTGAAGGGATGTGGGGACGTGGAATGGGTACCCCCTCTGGAGGATCAGAGAACCCCTCTGCCAACCCAATCAAATTCATCTCTCACTTAGCTGACTTCCAAAATTGTAGGCACTTATTCCAAAATTAATATTTTTGAGTATTGAACATATCCCCGAGGGTGAGCAAAGGGCCTCTCCACCTTTATTTCCCTGAAAAACAAGTCAGAATGAGGACTTTGCTGATGAAACTCTTGGCATTCTCCTATTCAGCTGTCCTTTGTCCCTGTGGCTTTCCCTCTTGGAAAGCCCAAAATAGTCATGGAGGCTTGCCTCCAAGCTGGACTTGACCTGAGCTGTCTGGCTGCCTTCAAAAAGGGACTTTTATGAAAACATTTTTTTTTCCTCTGAAGAGTTTTTTTTTTTAAAAATCATAGCCTATGTTCCCTTTTACCATTCTCTCATAATTTTAAAATCTTTCCCTTTTACCTTATCAAAGATACACACTTTCTTTTCTGAGCCTACTACAGCTTTTGTGGTGAACTTGTGGAATTAGAAAGACCTGGTTCTTTGATCATAAGAGTGAGAAGACCTTTGGGGTAATGATAGGAAAATATTTAAAACCCTGAACTGACCCTTCATCCAGTGATCATTATTTATTGGTTTTAGGAGAGACTTAATTATAGTTACACACACAGACACACACACAACACATACCCCAAAGTATAGTAAGGAGTCAAACCTATAATCAGGACCTTAAGAATTCTGTTAAGCAGGACCTCATTTCTAAGTTCCCTGTCAGAATGCTGTGGTTGTGCTAACTAAATGTGAGGGCTTTCTACCTTTTTGGTAACTCTCTAGTCTGTCCACATGTATCTTCTGTGGACTGGAATCCCTTCAAATTAGAACTATGCCTCATTCTTCCCTAAGTTCCCAATCTTTCTCACTATGATTGATACATAGGAGATGCTCACTGAATGCGGAAGGAATGAGTTAAATATGTAATCAAAATACCAAAGACATGGGGTCAGAGGTGGGGGTACATGCCTGTAATTCTGTCAGGCAGCAGACTGAAGCAGGAATATTGCTGTGAATTCAAGGGCCTGGGCTACATAGTGAGTTTAAGGCCAGCCTGGGCTATATAGAGACACTCTATCACACCCAAAAATAACACAGCAAAGCAAGCAAAACAAAACAAAAAACCTACAGACATAGCAGTTTTTCATCACTTACCAACAGTTATAGGGAGATGTACTTGGCCTTTCTCAACTTCCTTTGCATCTGAAAACTGTGCATAATATTACTGTATGCACTCAGGAATTACTCAAGGCTTAAAGGAAATAATTACGTGAAAGTTATTTGATAACTATAAAGAGCTTGTCAGATGCTCTTTGTCATTTGACAAGCCAAGGTGCCTGGGTAAACTCCTCTCATTACCTCCTGTTCAACTATCATCTCAGGAGAAAAAACAAGGTGTTCTAGCTCTGGTCCTAGTTATCTACCAGTTTGTTGGGCTTAGTCATGTCACTTCGCTGAACCTATATTTCCTCCTTTGTGGGTTGGGGAGACTCACTAGGTAGACACAGGTCTAATATACTGCCTTGTAACCACCACATAGGACATAGTCACAAGAGAAAGTCCAAATAGTGTTGTGAAACAGATGGAGTTGGAAGTCAGACACATAGCAGTCCAAACTGCCATGAAATAGCTGTAGGATCTTGGCCAAATTTACTTCTGTATTTAACCCTAGTTTCCTCAGCTGAAAAATAGGGCAATATTAATACCAATTGCATGGGATTTTTGCTATGATTGCGTGAAATATGGATATTTAGTGCTAAGCCCATGTTGAGCATGCAGTGGGAAAGGTAGTTTTCCATTTCCCCTTCCCTTAAAGTAACAGGCTGTCATCCTTATCTTGCCTGAAAGGCAGAATGTGATAACCCCACTGTGGTCTGCA
The DNA here is from genome assembly GCA_004027595.1 of Dinomys branickii. Lineage (NCBI taxonomy): Eukaryota > Metazoa > Chordata > Mammalia > Rodentia > Dinomyidae > Dinomys > Dinomys branickii. The sequence goes on from PVLD010011174.1 coordinate 35,008, forward strand.
CAGTAGAAAAGAAAGGTCAAGTCTCACCCATTGTCCAGAGAAATTGCTGTACTGAGCTTAAGTTTCCAAAGGTGCCATACTCACTATCCCTTGGCGCTTATCTAAATTTTAAATGAGGCCAGTTCACTGCTCTGCTCTAGACTAAATTACAAAATCTGAAATTATTTATGACTTTACCAACCTGAACACTACAGTAGTAAGCACACTTGCAGAATCCAAGTTTCTTTCAGCTATAAAAGATCCTTTCTTGATTCTGGTCACTTTGGCTGCCACCCTTCTCTGGGTGGTGACCAGAATGCACAACTAGGTGGATGGGGAGCACTGCTGGTGGCAACTAGTGAACTCTCCCCAGGTCTGATATCTGCAGACGGAAGTAGGAGCTGTGCTGGTGGCCAGGCCTTACTCCTACTCTGCTGTCTGAGGCTCTGAGGCTCTTAGTCTAACCTTTAGTTTCTAATCAACAGTGTTCATATGCATCAAGTGCAATCAAGGACATCAGCTGTCCAGACTGTCTGCCCACCTTACCAGCAGGTTAACCCAGAAGGCAATCACTTAAAACAAATCATGCTCACATTATATTCCAACATTCCATGTGCCTCTTTATTTTGTATTTCATTGCTTAAGTAAAGGGTGACTGGGATTTTTACTTACTGGTTTCTAGACTGTAAAATTAGAAGTCAAAAAGAGAAAAGAGCTGAGAAGACTGACAGGCAATGCATTATATAAACAAGAATAGCAATAATAACATAAATATTTATGAAGTGCATACTACATGTACAATGTAGTTTGGATAAAGTCTTACCAAGTGGCTGCCAGATGCTGCACTTGCCTCAAACCTTTGGCTAGGGAGTCATGAAAGAGTTTGAAGATAAGTTTCAAAAATTCCAGTAATCATACTCTTATGCTACCATAGGTTCATCAATGGGAACAAAGATGAAAATTAGACAATTTAATTCTTAGTTTTAAAACGGGCAATAGCCAGGCATGGTGGTGCTTGCTTATAATCCCAGCACTAGAGAGGCTGAGGCAGGAGGATCATCAAAAATTTGGCACCAGCCTGGACTACGAAGTAAGCTCAAGGCCAGCCTGAACTGCGTAGTGAGACCCTGTCTCAAAAAGACAAAAAATAAAATAAAATGGGTAATAATAATTTTGAATGTTAATGAGAATTTTAATAAGGATTTTGGGTTTTATAACAAATACTGGATTTTTTACCTTTACCAGTCTTTCACCACACTCTAAAACTCTCCATTAATAAATGCAGGTTTCTGTAATCTCAATCTCTAACGGTCCATACTCAGAACAGATTTTCTTTCTCTCTCTGTAGTACCCAACTTAGCACCATCTCTGTTCCTTTTCTGATCCTACGAACTTCTCACTATTCTGCCTCCTCTCACACTTCCCTTAAATTCCATGCTCAGTCATTATGATTCCTTTTCAGTCTCTCAAATCCCATGCTATCCTCTTACTTCGCTATATTTCATTGGTAAAACCACAGCCTCAGGTGTTTCTAATTCTACACCTTCCTCCTTAGCACCTGCACAGCTACATATGACTGAAGGATGGGCACCGACCACATTGCTTGCTTCACTTAAATCTTCACCTCCATCAAGGGGTCCATAATGCTGTCCAGAAACTACATTTGTTTTCCTACTCTACTCTCCCTCCTTGTCTCCCAAACAATTATCTTGCCCTCTTCTTTTTTCTGTATGATCCCACTGAAACTGCTTACCAAGGTCTCTAATAACCTCTATCTATATAGTTTTAAAACAACTGTTTCTCAATTCTTATTAAGCAGTAATGTATGACATTTTTAAATGACCTTTCTTTAAGTGGCTTCCAAGACAGCTTTTGTTTTCTATCTCTTCCTTCTCAGCCTCGTTTGCTGCTTTTCTCACCTAAGTACTATAGTGGCCCACTCTTCAGCTCCCGAATTTCTCCTGTTTGATACATTCACGCATTGGTCTCATTTTCTTCAATATTTTATAGCTGATGTGAAAATTCTTACTCTATTGCTGTTGTCCTTGGCTCAAACTGCCATCATATTTTGCTTGGATTACTCTGCAGTCACACAAGCCCTTTCCCTTCTTCTGCTGTTGTGGCTTCTTAGACTACACGTGCCACAATGATCCTAAAAATACCTCAGAAGATGCCACACCTCTTTGTAAAACCTCACAATGCATTCCTATATCATGCAAGTTAAAACCCAAAGTGCTTATAATAACCTACGTGCTGAACACCATCCACCCACTCTTGCAGTAAACCTCTGATCAAAGGAAAACAACTCTTCTTCTGTATAATTAATATGCAAAGAACTTATTTTGAGTTCCTGTTACAAAATGGAAAGGGATAGGTAGGGACACCATTACCTCTTGCCTTAATGGAGAATAAGCTTACTAAAACTAAAGTTAGCTTGGAAGGTAAAGATCATGAGATCTAGGTCATCAATACTAAGTGTTTATTGTATTACTTTGTATGCATATTTATTCTCACCAGATAACAGCCTCTTTTTCAACAAATAGACTGTACATTTTATCTAATATTCCTCTACTAATACAAAGACTTGTGTGAAAACTGCATTTTCCTCTAAAGTTATTTAGCCCGGCTTTCGAAGATCAAATTCACAGTCATATCTTCGTACTGAACTGCTTTGAAACTCTTCAGATTTGGTATTTGACACATTCTGACTCAAGTTTTGCCCTAATATTCTTAATTTGTTTCATGCTAGATGTGCAAGATAGAATATGTTGGTTTCAACTGCCTCTTTACTTGTTACTCTTTCCAGACAAAACAGTGGAACCTTATCTTATAAACTCAAGTCACTCTCCAGGACTGATTGTTACTCAAGTTGGTTGTAAGCCAGAACTATTTTTCCCATAAGAAATAAGGAAATACTCATAATGTTATCTGAACCTCTGAAACTACCCCTTACCTAACATTATTATAATAAAAAGTATTGTATCATGTGTGTACTTTACCACAAACACCAGTAAGTGCCTTAGCATAGTCACCAAAAAGTTATGAAATGTGGCAAGCTTACCAGAAACAACAATTTCAGGCTGTACTGACCATTTAAGTTGACATCTTTGGCTTGCAGGCAGGGAGGAGGACATGGAAGGTGGTACAGTCCCCTTCCATAAGAACATCAAGAACTTGGCTCTCTGGTCTCTGTTCTCTCCTTGGGAAAGTCTGTAACCCACTAAGACCTGCTTCTGGTTCACTAGGTTTCAAACTTTTCAGAGCTAGAAACTGGTCTAAGGTTATCTGTTTCTGTCTTTTTTTTAACGTTCTTCTGTAGACATTTTCATTAAGCAAGTGAATCACAGTGTTTGGATTTTTCTTTGTCTGGGTTGGTCTTCTCAACAAATATTTGTAACTCTGTCTGAACTCTGTAACTCCATCTTTTCTAGACTTCCTTTATTTCAAAGAAAAACTTTGCTGCACTGATTATTGATACTACCCTTCTTCAGAAAACTCTTCAGCTGCCATTCTCCATTGCTCAGCCAGAGGTTACTGAGGTTACTCTGTAGACAATTCCTCTGAGTATTCCTCCACCTGCTCCTCAACACCACCACTGTCTACCTGCAAGTCTATCAACTCTGCTATAAGGTCAGCATCACCAACCACAGGATCAATGGCTTAGGTTCTTCTACACAGCCTGCAAATTCCTCTCCTATATAATTTTAGGCCATTATTTTTTCTAGGCAATCTCAGTGTTCTAAGAGAGATATTGGCCCAGGATTTCTCAATTAACTCCACACAGGAAAGGATATTGTAATGTTCCTCCCAGAAGCACTTCAGGAATAGTTTCTCGGTTTAAAGTTTCTTAAAGTCAGCTATAACCTACTGGTCCACAGGCTGCAGTGGAGGAGTTGCAATAGGTGAGAAGCACTTGACTGAAAGCTATGGAAATTATTCAGCCAATTGTTCTTCCAAATCTCATGGGTGAGCAAAAGCATTGTCTGTGATGAGGAGAGCCTTGAATGGTAAACCTTTGTCCTCTAGATATTTCTTAAGCCTCCCTGATCCACACAAGAAAAAGCACTGTACTCTTGTTACCCAGGCTTTTGGGTTAGCTCTCCACATGGCCCATAGCCTATTGTTCATGACTTTGTTTTCTTAACACTCTAGAAGTCTGAGAGTGATGAACCAAGAGAGGCTCTAGCTTGAGGTCCCCACTCACACTGGCACATAGCAATAATGTTAGCCTACCCACAGGCTTGTGACCTGGCATTTTCTTTTCTTCCTGGGTAACATATGTTCTCCTGGGCATCTTCTTCCTGAAAGGCCAGTTTCATCACAGTTGAAAAATTAATGACAGCAAAAGCGATTTCTCTATGTAATTGCTTTGAAGTGGTGTATGTAATTTTCAGCAGCCCTTTTATGACCACTGGCTACTTCACCATGCCTAGTTGTGCTATGAACCTCAGTTCTCAATTTAAAATTTTGAACTAAACCCTTATTGGTATGAAATATTTCTCCATTAACACTTATTGATGGATTAGCCTTTACAAGATCTGCATTTATAGCCCTAGCTTTTTCACAAATTGTAGACTCAGATATACTATAACTTGCCATCTGTCTTTCATTTATCCACATTAATAAATATCATCTAACACTGTTGATAGTGACTTACTAATTTGAGTAACACCTTCAGCAACACTAGCTGCCTTATACAAATCTTTCCCCTGTAAGATAGTTGAGATGGTGGATTTTGACATGCTGTACATATTAGTGAGATCAGTCACACAAATACCACTCTTGTATTTCTCCACAATTTCCTTCTCCTTTTTGATTGTGATTGCTTTCTTTACCTACCCTTCCTTTCTTAGCTTCTTTTCTAGCTTTTGGGGGCCATTTTGATAACAGTAATCATATAGATTGTATAAAGCACTAATCAAAATCAAATTCACAAACACATCCATCTGAGCTTAAACTGATGCTTATGTATGCTTGCACATGATTTTCAGGCATCATGAGTCTTTGCTCACAGCCCCACAGTTGGCCAGCATTTGGATCATAACTCAAGATTTTGATCATAAGTGAAACCTGAAATACCCAAACTGTTCATATGTGGGTCATGACTCCAGAGTCCACTGCTTGTCATCTTTGGCACTTGACATGCCTCCTGGAACCAACGAACAACCATTATCAAGGTATCACTGTATTTCCGATCATTACTGTTCATGTGATAGGCTATTATAGGTTAGTTTTCCAACCTATATGAAAGGATAACTTTTAGTCTTCTGATTGACCAGCACAATGTTTCTAAAGAAGAGTTTTGGTGTGTGAGGTGTACACTTCAATCCTTTTAACTGCCTCCTTGTATCCTGCTTCTCATTTGTCAATGTGTAAAAGGCCATTTGAAAAGATGACTGAATATCTCTTTGTACCCTTGTTTTAAAGCCTGTGTTTTTGTTGTAGAGTATGGACCAAAGCTTTGTTCATAAGCTCAAGATGTATAGAAATTACAGGACAAGATTTGGCAAGAAATATACTAGGAGACCATTGAGACACTGCATACAGTATGAGCTGTCAGTTGTGTGGTGCAATCATGATAGAATAATAATATTTGCTGAAATTTATGAGGCCGTTACTGCAATACATGTACTGTACTTAGCACTATATTATTCAATTTAATATTCACAAAAGCTCTAGAAGGTGAACACTATTATTACGTATGTTGAGAAATCAAGTAAGATATCCAAAGCCAGGAAGCCAAATGAATCAGTCATTGAGACAGTGGATAGAACTGCCACTGTGAAGGCTTCACCAAAATCGTCTCTCTTCCACTGCTGGATAATATAATACGTGGAGGAGGAAAGATGGATGCCAGGGTAGGAACTGCAGTGTTGAAAGAGCTGGCTTATTTTGGATGATTTAAAAGTCATGGGACAGTTTTAGAAATTCCTGACACGTGTCCTTCATGACAGCAACATTCTATATAGAGTAGAATTCCATGGAGATTCAAACCAGGCTCACACTGGCATGCTGCTGGCATACTGATGGATCACATGAAACGTACCAGTCCAGATTTCTGCTGACGATGAACCGGGGAAGCATAGAGTTGCTTTTGCCTGAGTATTATGGAGAAAAAAGGTCTGGATGCGATCCCATAAAACTGAATACCACTTCTTTTCCAATAGAGGAAAGAAACCAACCCTAAACCAGCAGACGCTATGCCTGATTCTGAATCCCCTCCAATTGCTTGCCTCTCTCACTCTCTTCTGAAGGTACCATGTGCTGTCAAGCACTACACCTACATTAATTACAGGCTCTACTGATGAACATATTTACCAATATGGCTAACTTTGAGAGGTTAGACAGCTTTTTGGTAAGGGCTGAATAGTAAATACCAAGAACATGAAAAAAGAAGATTCTGCGGCAGATAGCTCTAGGATACAAGGGCAGTTATTGTGCAGAGTACTTGTGAGACTCCTAAAATATGCCATGAAGAATAAGAAGAAATAGGTGTGATAGTGAAAAGACCTCTGCTAGCTTGTCCTCCCCCACAGTAGACTAGGTTTAAAACATAATAATTAGATTTCACTGGACTGGAAACACTCTAAGAAACTGTGAGGAAGAGGTGGGCTTAGCTTTCCATTGCCTTTCTCTTTGTGAACTCTTCATGGTGGGAACTGTTGGCCATGTGACACCCAGCATTGTAAACTTACCACCATCATTTGTGACAGTGAACTAATACTGTAGTTCAGCATATAGCTGTAGGAAAAATGAAATTGTCTCATGTATGAGTTAAATATTTCAATGCCTAGCATATATGAAGAAAAGGTATAATTGTTAATTATTATAATTACTACTATTGTAATTAAAAGGAGAACTGGAAGAAACCATTTTTAAGCAGCTGTTTTACTACAAAGTCTCTTGAAATACTATGGGTAGCACTAAATACAGAGTCATAAGCCTGGTTCTTGCTGTTATTTTAATGAACCAAATGCCCTTACCCAATGGCTTATACTTTCAGATTTCACTTTTCTAACATCATAATGAAAACATTATTTGAAAATACCCCAAATTATCTTAGCTTTAAATTTCTACTTTTATTATTATAATAAAGGACCAATTTACTACTAAGTCTGGCCCTACTAATTTTTTTTTTTAAACAGCTGGATCACACTACAGAGATTTTCTTTCTCTGTAATGTGAAACTTTACAAATTTGATTGAAAGAGAATGTAACAAGACAGTGTATCCTTATGTCAATTTTGTTACATAACCTGAACTGAATGGCACTATTCTGGGCAAAGTCCCTCATGGCTCTCAACTTTCCACCTAAGTGTGTTTGCAGAAGGCAACTAGACAGAAACGTGTGTTCATTCACCAATATGGTAATGCTACTTTTGAAGTTAAGCTGTTATCTAGCTTCTGAAAAATATCTTGTGCTCAGTGAGCCACAGAAAAATGAATCCTTCACCAGTGGTGACAAAAATGACTGGTATAAAGTGAATTGTAGCAAAGGGGTGATAAGTGGGCTCAGCAATAGCTCACACAGGGAAGCAATTTAACAATGTAGTAATAGAAGTGTTAAATATCTAATATTAAATGTCTAATATCCGTATTTCTATCTAACCTACATTTTTCTCTCATGTGGCTTTCTTTAAATAGATAAATGTGCATTTAGTTTCAACTCTCTGCTAGGCACTCCGAGGAATAGAATGATGCTCTTCTCAGTGATCCAGCAGCTAAGAAGGGGCACAACTATTACAGTAAAGAAAAGGTTTAGTTCCCTATGTGGGCATCAAGGAAGACATTGTGCGTGTCTGTAGATCAGGAAGATGAGTTCTATTAGGAAATTCATGGGACCTTTGTGTTACATTTCATTCAGATGTAAATGTGTGGGAAGGAGTCTTAGGATGGAAAGAAGAAAGCTCCTAGCTTCACTGGTTTGGAATGTAGGATTGGAACAGCAGGAAAATACTAGCACATAGGGCGGAATGCCAAGTTGAAGCTACAATGTACTTTGACTAAGAAGCCTGGCTAAGGGCCTTGAGTATTATTCTCTGAGCAACAGAAAACCATTAGAAATAGTTCATCCAAAAGATTGCACTATTATATTGTACATTAGAAAGGTGATTGTCAAAAGAGAGCAAAACAGGAGAAATAAGGGACCAAAGACCAGTTTGGAGACTGTTTCAGAAACTACAGAAAAGTAGTAAGTGACTGAACTAGAGTAGCAACAGAAGGTTTAGAAATGATGGGGCTGCTGCTTGAAAGATTAGAAAGTCTACCTGTTAGACACATATCTCTTCGCCCATTCAGGCTGAGGGGAAAGAGAAACAGTCAGAGTCCAGAGAAGATAGCAATACAAAAAAACACAAGCAGGTTTTTGTTCATGAACTCTCTGCCTACCCCTATGTCTTCAAGACTTTTACCTACTTTTCTCTTCCAATAGTTTTAGTGTTTGTATTTTAATGTTGAGATCTTTGATCCATTTTGACTCGAGTTTAGTGCATGATGATAGACTTGGGTCTATTTTCAGTCTTTGGCAGATGACAAACCACTTTCTCCAGCATCATTTATTTAAGAGGCTATTGTTCTTCCAGTGAGTTTGTTTGGCTCTTTTATCAAAGATTAGGTGGCTGACTGTGTTTGTGGTTCTGTCTGTGTCTTCCATTCTGTTTCATTGATCATCTGGTCTGTTTTTTAGCCAGTAACATGTTGATTTTATTACAGTAGTTTTGTAGTATAATTTCAGGTCAGGGATTGTGATTCCACCTGACTTGTCCTTGTTGCCCAGGATTGCTTTTGCTATTCTGAGTCTCCTTTGGTTCCAGATGAATTTAAGGAATGTTTTCTCTAGATCTGTGAGGTGTGCTAATGGAAGTTTAATGGGAATTGCATTAAATCTGTACAACAATTTTAGTAGTATTACCATTTTCACAATGCTGTTTCTTCCTATCCATGAGCAAGGAATATTTTTCCATTTGCTGAACTCCTCTTCAATTTCTTTTTTCAGAGTACTGTAGTTTTCATTGAATAGATTTTTTACTTCTTTTGTTAGATTGATTCCTAAATATTTCAATTTCTTGGATGCTATTGTGAAAGGTATGGTTTCCTTAATTTCTCTCTTAGTCTGTTTGTTGTTTGTGTATAGGAATACTATTGATTTTTGGGTGCTGACTTTGTATCTAGCTACACTGCTGAATTTGTCAATTACTTCAACAAGTCTGCTGGTGAAATACTCCAAAGAATCAACAACTGGGATCTCATCCTATTAAGAAGTTTCTGTACCTCTAAAGAAATCATCAGTAGAGTAAAAAGTAAACTCAAAAATTGAGAAAAATATTAGCTGACTGTCCCTCAGACAAAAGTCTTCTACCAAAAACATAAAGAATCAAAAAGCATCAGCCCCTCCAAATTCAAAGACCCAATCCAAAAATGGGCATCTGAGATAAATGCACATTTCTCAGGTAAAGAAATACAAATGGCAAAAAATACATGAAAAAATGTTCAACATCATTAGTCATTCGAGAAATACAAATTAAAACAACAATGAGATATCACCTCACCCCAGTTGGAATGATTATCATTAAGAAATCAACCAATAACAAATGCTGGCGTGGCTGTGGAGAAATAGGAACTCTTCTCCACTGCTAGTGGGAATGCAGACTGGTGAAACCACTGTGGAAATCAGTTTGCAGATTCTTCAGCAGACTAGGTCTAGAGGTCCCATTCAACCCAGCTATTCCCCTTCTGGGTATTTTCCCAGAAGATCTGAAAACATCATATCACAGCAATATATGTGCACCCATGTTCATAACAGTGCAATTTTTAATTGCTAAATTGTGGAAGCAACCCAAATGTCCATCCATTGAGGTTTGGATAAAAAGAATTGTGGTACTTTTATATAATGGAGTATTACTCAAGTATAAAGAAAGATAAAATCAAGGCTTTTATAGGTAAATGGTCACAACTAGAGACCATACTAATAAGTGAAATAAATCAGACCTGCATGTATAAGCAACGTATTGTCTCATGAGTGTAAAAACCTGAAAGAATGAATAAGAACTAGGAGGTATGATAGACGTTGTGAAATGAAAGGAAAATGATCAAACGTAACAGGTGACTGGGCTGTGGGAAAGGAGAAAGGAAAGAAGGGGAAGTCATGTATGTATGTATATACAGGATAGCTAACAGTTGTACTACTGTCTTCTATTGCTTTACTGAAAGGAACAGTTAATGATTACTGGTTTGATCACTATTGCATATCTCTATTTGTTTTTCTCAGAAACCACTGTGAAGATATCAATGTGTGATACAACAACCATTGTTAATTTCCTACAACTTTGTCTGTAACTCTGTATTATTCATATTGTTCTTATGCTATTTTGTAAATAGATGCCTGTTTGTTAATATGTTTTCTTCCTTTATTCTTAAAATAAAATAAAATTAAAAAGAACACAAGCTGGACACAGAAGATGATTACAGAAGTTTAAATATTTGAATATGATGTACTGAGAATGCCCAGATTTAAGTGAGCAAAAGACCAGTTCAAAATGTACAACTGGCTTTCTGGAATGAAAGTAGAACAGGGTATAGATTTGTTGTTCCTTGGAATAGATAATATGCATAACTGAATATGTGTTACTAAATGGAATTATAAAGGCAGATGTCAGAAAGGGGGGGAAATAAGAATATTGTGGACTCCACCCTTTTCTTCAGTTTTCATTTCCATGATTTTAAATTACCTATGGTCAACTAATCAGAAAAAAAAAACGTAGAAAATTCCTCATAGTACCTAGCATGGAGCCTGGCACAGAGCCAAAACTACATTTTAAATCATTCACCATTCAGAGTAGTGTGATGAAATCTCACACCAACCTTCTCCTTCCCAACATCAATCATTCCTTTGCCCAGCAAATCCATGCTGTGTGTGCTGCAGCCTTGATCAATAAGTACCATCTCAGTTATCAGATCGAGTGCCATGGTATTGAGGCAAGAGAGGAGGTCCTGCCACTCAGTGAGTGGTACTTTTTCCTTTTCCATGGCTGCCACGAATGCCTTGCAGCCAGCCCTGCTACATCAGTTACTCTGTAGCCACTGTGGGAGATATTTCCATTGGAAGCACCAGCGTCCCATTGTGGACCCATCTTCGATTCCTCCCTTTGCAATCTCTCTGAATGACTCCATTCTGCTGCAGCCTTCCCCAGTTAGATTTAGGATGAGTCCCTACCTAACTATGACCCACCAAAAAGTGAACACTTCACACGTGCAAGCCCACACTTTTTTCCTCATAAATAACCTTGTGATACCCTTAGCAAGTTCAGTGTATGTGCTGACCACTCCCCCATACTACAGTATAAGTCCTAATAAAGCTTTTTCTGGCATTTTTTTGTTTTGTTTTGTGTTTATTTGAGATTTCTATCTTGGGTGGAGCAATCTGAGCTGGTGCCCTAAGAGCTGGTCACACCAAAGGCCCCTGGTACTACTGAAAGAGGCCAGCACTAGAACTCATAACACTAAAGGCTATTGGTGCCTAAATGAGTCCTTGGTCAGAGTTGGTAAGAGTGAGGACAGGAAACAGCAGAGAATGACAGGGAGTTGTAGATCATTGCAATAGCCCCCATCCATCCCCAGTGGCTGGAAGAGTTCCAAAGACCTCCCAGCGGTTGCTGGCTCCCAGGGGTGAGGAGGACCTAAGGAGTTGATAGCCACTGAAATTCAAAGCCTAGGGCTTTGTGGTTTTCATGAGGAGTTCATTAATGGCTTTGCCAGATAAATTTCCTATGAGACGTAAAAGCAAAAAGGTTGAGTAGATAAAAGGAACAGCTAATGATTAATTGTTTGATCATTATTGCATGTTTCTATTTGTTTTCCTGAGAAACCACTTTGAAGATACCAATATATAATACAACAATCATAGTTAATTTCCTACCACTTGGTCTGTAGCTCTGTATTGTTTGTATTGTTCTTATGCTATTTTGTAAATGGATATCTGTTTGTTTATATGTTTTCTTCTTTTGTTTTAAGATTTTAAAAAGGTTGAGCAGAATAATCTTTCAGAGGTTAGTTGTGTGTGGAAGAAAATTACACTTATTTTTATTTGAAGAAAGGCAGGACCCAGTGACCTGAAGCAAGACAGAGTGGTGGTGCAGGCAAGAAAAACAGGGAAAGGAAGATAGAACGGGATGAGAGAAATCAAGAAAATATAAAGACAGAGGAGGGGGTGAGAAGGGGACAGATGAGAGGAGGGACAATATTGAAGAGGTGAAGAAAGAATCAAAGGTAGTCTGGAGTGTAGTGATTTATAAAGCCCTTTAAAATATTTATTAAATTAAAAGTGTTGATTGAAAAATTCAGAAATCATTGTGTAATCATTATCTCTAGAGGCTCTTTGTTTCGCTTTGCTTTGCCATATGTCCATATGTGTGTGCCCATAAAATGAAACAGGTCTTATTTTTCCATGTGTGCATACATATATCTAGATAGATATCTACACTTCAGAAAATATAGTAAATAATTATGAAGAAAATAAAATAATATGAAATACTCTCTGAAAGCTGTAATTAAAATTTAATTATACAGCCTTGTATTTCTATTGTATATGCACATGTACCTAAATTCACTTTCTTTCTACAAAGGCATGTATAATTCCCATTTTGGCACTCAACAGTATGTCATGGTCATTCAAGTTAATAAATACCTTCTCTTGAATGGTGGTATAGTACCCCATTGTGTGAACAGACACGATTTATGTAGTGCATCCCCTATTGATGGACACATGGTTGTTTTGAATTCTTAACTACTATAAATAATATTGTGATGAATATCCATATGCAAACATCCTGTACAAATATTCATTTGTTTCTTAAAATCAACTCAGAGGTAAAATTTCAGGATCAGAGAACACATACTTTTGTAAAGGCTCTTCTACACAAATTATTTAAGTGCTTTTCTTAAAGTGGGTAAATAATATTTTCTCTCACTGACACAGTGTGAGGATGTCCACGCCTTACTGATTTGGGATATTAACCTTCTGTATAATTTTTCTGATAGCTATTGCTGACATACACCTGCAAAATCTTCTCTCTCACCCTACCTTGCCTCAAGAATACATAATTAAACTTCAGAAGTACATTGAAACTTCTGAAGAATTATCCTAGTGGTAGGAAATAGAACTAGATTTATTTTTAGAGTTTATCCAAAAGACACAGAAAATAGAAAAACATCAAGGCAAAGTTATATATACTTTATACCCTGGTAACAATACGTTTTATCCCCTCTAACTAGGAAATGGAGTAATTACATGCACAAAAATACTTATCAAATATGTAAAAACCAGATTTTTAGCAACCTAAGAAGACACATATTTTTCCTTTTGCGTGAGTCTAAAATTGTGTAAAAATTTTGTTCTTTTTGTGCATTTTCTAAAAAAACAAATACGAAGGCAAATAAGAAAATTAACCTGAGAATTTTAAGAAAACACCTCATTATTTGAACTCTGGTTTAAAGTTTGGGGAAGTGTTTAGGTATTAATTTAATTCCAGACAAATGACAGAATTTTAGCAATTTATTATAGGTCAAATTTGCTATAAGAGAGGCATTAATATTTTTCCAGTATTTTAGCAGAGTTTTAAAATATATATTTACAACACTTTAGTCATTTCCCTTAAAAAATAAAATCTTTGCAGACTCCATGTAAAGTGGCCAGATGCCTAATTAGGAATCCTAAAACTCAGCTGTATTGAATTAATAAGTACTATGGTAAGTATTAACTAGAATATCCCATTCCTCAACAATGAGGGAAAAATACTTGTAAGTTTATGAAATGAGCTGTCAAAGAGCATTAGTGAATTTCTAAATAAGATCATTATATTTTCCGATTCTCACTAACCCATACCATGGTTAGAAATCAAACCATGCCCCAATTTCTTTCATTTCTTTGCTTTTCACCCAAAAACCTGTCACCCTTAGAAATTCCCCACCCCCCAAATCTGCACTAAAACTTTCTGTGGTTGCTTTCAACCAAGGAAATGTTTCAGATTGTTGTAATTTATAACTTTTTGTTTCTTTAAGGACAGAAAAATATTACCTGTCTTTTTATTGTTATGTGGGGGATGTGTTTGTATGTACTATTTCTTTATTTTAACTTTAAATAAGTGGTTTTTCCTTTTAAAGCCTCTGTGTTTTGCTGTGTGGTAGAGCAAAACAAACAAAATTTCAGAAATCCTAATTCATAATTTGGTCATATTTCCTATAGCTGAAATTGTTTTTTCTAAAGAAGAAGAATATTCTTAACTTTTAATAAAATGCTGGATGAAATCTAACTTATGTACCTTATGGAAAAAGTCACATACTTCCACAATATTTAGTAAATTTCAGATGTTCTGCAACTTAGTTATCTGATGTAAAATAAATTTATGTTTTCACAAATCTCTCTGCTTATTTTCAAGAAGTTGAGAAGCAAATGTTTTTGACTTTGTTAGGAAAAACAAACCCTATAGAAAGAAAGTAACATAACAAGAATGGTTAGTGTCTAGTTCAAAGTTAGCAGGACATTCACTTACCATAACACGTACTAAGGGCTGAACATTTGCTTGATGAGTGCTTGACAGGTATCAGCTGCTGTTGCCCCCACACTGCCTTAATTACAATCCCCACTCTGCCCTTATTGATGTGATTACTTGACTTCTTGACATCTATTTCCTCATTTTATCTACACCCTAGGATTGCTGTAAGACTCACATAAATGGTCAGAAGAGAGTCTACCATACAGCTAATTTCACTAAATGTTATTTTAAATTTTATTTTCAGTGGTTTTATTTTCTTTTTAATGACAATACTTGTACCTACTTATGGGTACAGTATGCCATTTAAATCCATAAATACATTGAATAGTTATTGTATAATAACCAAACCAGAATATTTAGTATATCCACCACCTCAGAAATGTCAAATATTTGTCATTTCTTTGTGATGAGAAAAGTTTCAAAACCCTCTCTTCTAACTCTTTTGAAATGTACGGTACTTTAACTACAGACATGAGACTGTACAACAGAAAATGGAAACTTTTCTCTCACCGAACTATAACTTTGTCTTGCTGACTAACCTTTTCCATCTCTCTTTACCCCTTGTAGCCCATCCTATCCTCAGTGCACATACGCTGAGATAATGTGGCACTTGCCTTTCTGTGCCTGGAATATTTCATTTTAACAAAGCCCTCCAGATTCACTTATCTTTTGTAAGTGTCAATGTTTTAGTTTTCGTGGCCAAATAATATTCATTGTTTATATGAGGTGTGATTGAAAAATATGGTGGATGGTTAAATAAAAATTTATTGCAGTAAAATAGCCTCGCTATTAATCCTGCTACAAATATTCCTCCTTGTTTGAACGCATGTATCCCATTGTCCTTGCTACTTTCTGAAGCAGTTCTGGAGGTCCTCTTCAGTGAGTGTCTTCAGTTGCACTGTTAAACTGCCTCAGTGTCCTAAATCCATTAAAAATGTCTACCTTTCATAGTAATTTTGAATTTGGGGAAGAGTCAGAAGGCATATGGTACCATATGCAGTGGATACGGTGATGAGGACACACTGCAATATTTCTACAGGTCTGCCTTTCTGTTGGATGGCACTTAGCAGTAGCGTTCACCATATTTCTGATTATATCATATATAGGCACCAGACCCAGATTCTGTAATTGATGCTGTCTAGATGCTCAAGTGATTTAGTTAATTTGTAAGTTAAGTGGTTAAAATAATTATGGTTAAATTGCTGTCATTGCTTCATGACAGCAATGAAGGGGAAGCAAAGAATTCTTTCCCAGATAATCTAGAGAAACCCAAAGGGGAGAAGTTAAATGTTTCTTATTTACTACTGTAGTGACTGGCAACTGAATCAACTCATCAGTGATATTAATCTTCTCAAAAATAAAATGCTTCTGCAAAATAAAATGCTTTCGGGCACAGAAAGGCAAGTGCCACATTATCTCAGCATATGTGCATTGCAGATAGACTGGTCTACAAGGAGTAAAGAGAGATGGAAAAGGTTAGTTAGCAAGACTAAATTATACTTAGGTGAGAGGAGAAAGTTTCCATTTTTTGTTATACAGCTTCATGTCTGTAGTTAAGGTACTGTATGTTTCAAAAGAGCTAGAAGAGAGGGTTTTGAAACTTTTCTCATCACAAAGAAATGACAAAGACTCATCAGTGATATTAGTCTTATCAAAAATAAAATGCTTCTGCGAAGAAGATTTGGTGCTCCTCATGTCTGCCTGACTCTGTGAAAAATAGGTGGGACTAAGCCCTAAACAAAGGCACCGCCAAAGAAAGCAGCTGCGAGTGAGGACTTCGCTGCTGTGTTGGTTCCAAAGCCATTTGTAAAACAACAATGCCACCTGCTGGGTAAAACAAGCGATTTTTGATGGTTTACTAGAAAAAGGTTTATTTAGGACTTGTCTAAGTAGTGCGAAGTGTTGGGTTGCAGAACGAGAAAAAGAAAATGAAGAAGGTCCCTACTTTCAGGAAGCCTCTACCTAGCTCAGAAGATGAAAGGTCATTCCTAGTCATAACATTTGCAAGTCTGTTTTTCAAAACTTAATTTTTTTCTCCCAAATTCCAGCAAGGACTACATGCTCTCCTTGGCATTTGCTCTTCCTTCATGCGGTGTACAGTTATTATACTTTTTCAGGACTTCGGAAAGCAAATGTAACCATCTTGCTTAACTAAGAGAGATATTACTCTTTTAAAGATTTATTATTTTTCAGCTTCATTTATGTTCATTAGAAGGCACTTGTGCTCTCTGTTGTATCAGCAGCACCTCTTCTTTTTTATTTATTAGTATGTATCTGTGACACATCACACTCCTTTCATTGTGGGTATTTGGTATATGTACATGAATTTAAAAGAATAAAATTTTACTTTGACATATAGTAATTGTACATATTCTAGGGAACAATGTGTTTTGATACATGTGTACATTGTTTCCTGATCAAATTTTGTAATTGGCCTATCTACCACCTGAAATATTTATCATTTGTATGTGGTATACATGTTCAAAATTCTTTCTTCTAGGTATTTTGGAATGTACAGTACATTATTGCCAACTATAGTCTCTGTACCACACAACAGAACACCAGGACTTGTGATAGGCTTTATTCTGTTCTCTGCTTTTATGAAGCCAACCTTTTTAGGTTTCACATATGGGTGAGTTCCTGTATCTCTTGTCATTCTGTGGAGGAGACATTACTTCTAATCAATAAAATGATTGTTTTAACAGATCAGCAAAGACAGGTCCCTCTTTGTGGAGCTTCAGCAGTTTTTCACTTCTGCCTTCTTATCAATGCTACATAGTCACACATCTCTGAAATGATTTCCAGAAAGGAAAGTCAAGGAGGATGGATATTATCAAAGCATATTATGATGTATGTATGAAGATGTCACAATTAAAACAAATATTCTGTGTAATTAATATACACTAATTAAAAGATTTAAGAATTTTCAAAAAGAAATGCAAATCAGAGTCTTATACTGTGGTGGTGAGATGACATGTAAAACTGAGCTCCTGACCCAGAATATCAATTATTTTATTCAAGAAAATGTCTTCAGAGCTGGAAGCCTGCCTATTGCACAAATAACATCTGGTCATTAATTAATGCCTTAGTGTAATGATCAGAAATTTGGTGCTATGGCTTTCCCATTGCTTATAAACTGTGGTGCTATTTTTGGATGGGCTTTAGAAAGAAAAGGACTGAATGGAATTGCTTATTGGCCTTGGCCTACTGACTGGAAACCAAAGTAGGGTTAGCAAATGGGTATCAGGGTCAGGCTGTCAAAAGATAGAAAGGATTAAAAAGAGCAGTGATATAGCTTGTATCTCGATGTCCCTGATGATTCATGTGCTCATAGGTGAGACTTTTCAGAGGTGGCTGGATTTAGTGTGTGTAGTACTGGGATCAAGGGTGCATGATAACTAAAGTGGTTTAGTATAGTTCTGTGTGTAAATAATGGAAACCCCACCCTGGATGTGGGTAGGACCAACCAGCAGGCTTGTGGCCTAGATGGCATAAAAGGGAGAGGAAGGTTCACAGCTGCGGCTCCCTCCTGCCTGCCCTGTCAAGGACTGTTTCTCCTCTGAGATAACTGACTATGGACTGAAACCCTACAAACAGTGAACTAAAATAAGCTTTTGCTCCATTAACTTGAGGTGTTAGATATTTTGTCTCAGCTACAAAAAACTAATTAAGACAAGCAAATATATATATATATATATATATATATATATATATATAAATCCTTTTACTTTGGAAGGGGTAATTTTTCTGACATCTTTTTGGATTTATTTTCTAGTTACAAAGTTTATCAGAGGGTAAAGAAAAAGATGTATATTTAGAATAACAGGTGCCAATTGTGTGCATGTACAAGGCAATATATAATATATTGTGAGTGACATGAGCAATTCACAAGTTTTTAGGTTCCAAGGATTCCAATTGAGTAAACAAGGAAGACTGGAATCTTTGTGGATGTGTGGTCAGATGAAGGCAAGAAAAATTTAGAATCTAATCAGAAACAGAGAGCCAGGTTATAGGAGAAATTAATACAACTCAATATTTTTTCACTTTTTATTTTTCTGGTATATAATACAATCCTATATTCCTGCCTTGTTTAAAGTTACGCATGGTTATATGACTTCTATCAGCGAAATGTGAAGGAAATAATTTATATTAACTTCTGGGCAGAAGTTTAAAAGCCAATATAGAAGTTGCCATGTTTGTTTCCTTGCCCTCAGTGACTGTGTCTTCACATGCTATGCTAGAGATTCTCTCAGTCTGGTCTCAGAGTAAGATGATCAGGGCCACTCAGCTGATCCTCACTGGGTTTATGTTTTTATTGGGTTAAACTATCAAGACTGTGATGTTGGTTTTTCTACCACAGCATAATCTACTTCATCTTCACTAATACCCAGGGTTTTCATGCATCATATAAAGCAATTGCTAGTAGAAGTAAAAATACAAGAAAAAAAATCTTAACCTAGCAGACTAAGCATTAGTTTTGCAGAAACCAGAGGATAAAATTTCTTTTAGTAGTTACAGAGAAATATTTCATGTAGATGAAATAAATGTATGTCCATGTGCACGTTTCCGAAAGGCATCTCCAAGTCTTACCGTGTTCTCCTTGAATACTTTGCTGTTTCCTTATTTTCCCATTTCCAAATGCAATGGCAAGAATGACACCCCAGGGGTACTCTTCGGGTATCTCCTTTCTTCTTGTTATAAATATTCTTCATCATTTCCAATGTCAGATATTATAGCATCAACTCAATTCTCTGCTTCTACTTGTGTCCACAAAGAGTCTCTTTATACAGAAGCCAGAGAAGTTGTATTAAAATATAAGTCAGACGCATCTCTCCTCTGCTCGGCGTTCCCTAAACTAATGTCCTATGTGATTTGGTCCTGGACTTCTGACTTCCTTTTCCCTCTCCTCACTTCTGGCTACAGCTAATCCTCAACTCTTGCCTGAAGGCGTTTGTACTTCCTGCCGTCTGTGCCAGCTGCTGTCTTCTCTGAGATGTGCCCAGAGCTCCCCCAACCCCCCCCACGTTTCCTCTCTGCTCAAAGAGCCCTTCCCTGGCCACTCTCCACACTGAAGCACCTCTACCTGTCAACTTACCAACCTTTATTTTTTCCAGGGTATTTAGGCCAATGTGATCCAATACATATATATTTGCTTATGTGTTTTTAATAAACAGGTTCCCTTAGTTAGAACATAAGCTTCTTGAAGTCAAATTTCTTTAGAAAATGTTTTTTTAGTACATAGCTGCAGTACGTGGTGTTTACAGTCATCTTAAGGAGAGGTACCTGTACCTAACATACCTTGATTCTTTTTATTGCCCCCCCTTCCTACCCTCTTCCTTCCCTCCGCATCTAGATCACCTCCACGTGTTTTCGTTATTATTAGTTCTTGATTCATGTTTGTGGCATGTAAGACGCACTCACTGTGGGTAGATTAAGGTGCGTCATGATTGTTTTATGATATGTCTTAAATGTTTTTATATCTCCTACCCTACCCCCATGCCCCCAACTCTTGGAGCCTTTCCAGTTTGCAAAATATCTATGCTGCTGCTTCCTTTTATCAGCTTTTCTTTTTTATTCTTTCTTTTTTATTCTTTCTTTCTTTCTTCCTTCCTTCCTTCCTTCCTTCCTTCCTTCCTTCCTTCCTTCCTTTCGCAGTGGTCATTCAATTTCCTTAGGTTACTCTAAGTAACTAACTTCTTAGTGTACACATCTGATATTAGAATAACCTCAAGTTTAGAATCTCTTTATCATGCAGATATTAATAAAGAAATTATGAAAAGCACTCTTCTTACTTCTATACAAGAACCAAAGCTTCATGACAATATAATTAGGGAAGAACAATAGTTGATACTATTGTTTTGCTAGTACCAATACTCTTTTAGTACTAATAGTTTTGTGCTATTATCTGCTTGTTTCTTTTATGCAAAAGAGAATCTTCCTTGCCTATGACTTGTACTCTAACATTTTGACCATTCTTTAAAGATTATGGTTTGTCGTAGCTAAATCTTGCAAACAACCCAAAAGCCCATCAATGAGGAATGGATAAAATGATGTGATTTCTATACAATGGAGTATCATTCAGCTATAAAAAATGATAAACTTGATGCTTTTCTAGGTAAATGGATGCAACTAGAGACCATACTCATAAGTGAAATAAATTGGACCCACATGTGTAAACATCACATTGTCTCCCTGGTGTAAGAACATGAAATAGTAAATAAACCCAAAATATACAATAGATAATAAGAAAGGGAAAGAAACTGCTCAAAGGAAGGAACAACTGGGATGAGGGAAAGAAGAAAAAGTAATAAGGTAAATTATATAAGTATAAATACATATATATATACACATATATATGGATCGGTGGAATAACCGTACTGTTGGTGTCTGATAATTTGTTGAGAGTCTTGCTAAAGGGAACAATCAATGACTAAAAGTTGTTTTTTTTTTTTTTTGCACTATTTTG
>PVLD010011174.1:56100-66705 GCA_004027595.1 Dinomys branickii
AAATTTGCATGCTTGTATCTGGTAATCTGAGCAATTTATGTGACGACAACAATTTGCAGTATAACAACCATTGGTGAATTCCTACAATTATGTATTGTTGCTAATGTTCTTTTAAATTGTTATTTTCTTATTCTCTAATGATTTGATCCATCTTCTATTCTTTCATGTGGTAATCAGAGCAACTTTGTTAGAGATAACAGTATGTCATATAACAAGCACTGTTAATCCTTACCATTTGGTTTGAAACCCTGTATCATTTTTAATGTCCTTGCTTTGTGTTGTTTGTATTTTCTATTGTTCTCTTTTTTTTGTATTATTTTCTTTAAAATTAAAAAAAAAGTGTACAAGTGGGAAAATAAATAAATAAATAAATAAATAAAGATTATGGTGAGCCAGGCGTGGTGGCGCACGCCTGTAATCCCAGCACTCGGGAGGCTGAGGCAGGAGGATCGTTGTGAGTTCGAGACCAGCCTGGGCTATAAAGCAAGCTCAAGGTCAGCCTGAACTGTGTTGTGAGACCCTGCCTCAAAAAAGACCAAAAAAACCCAAAAAAACAAAAAAATAAAGATTATGGTGCACAATGTATTAACTATTATTCTTTCATCAGTTTTTATTTTGCTTTTTATTTGTACCTTGAATTTCTCCTATAAGAGATACTCTATGTTATTAAAGCTTATATGTCCATTTATTTCACTTAACATTATGTTTTTAAAGTGCATCTATTTTCATACAAATGCCTCAGATTTATCCTTCTTTATATCTAAATAGTAATCTATAGTGTGGTATGATAGTATTATATAGAGATACCATGTTCTCTTTATCCAGTCATCTGTTGATGGGCATAGGGCTGCTTTCAAGATTGAACTGTTACGAATTGTGCTACTATAAATGTTTCTATACATGTAATATAATGTCTTCACCTCTTTTAGAAAGATACCTATAAGTGGAATAACTGGGTAGAATTGAATTACAATTTTTAGTTTTCTCAGAAATCCCCATACTGAATTCCATAACAGTTCCTTCATAGTGTCTTCATTATTGGCCTACAGGACCACTATTGATTTTTGTATGTGAAACTGGATCTGCTTCAAGATTTCCCCTTCCAGCCAGCAGAATCTGACTGGTCCCTGGGATTGATTCCTGCCTCTGCTAACTCAGATTTTTTTGAGTCTTTATGGAAATAAGAGCTCACTCGAGGCCAATCGATCCGTCTTGTTCGCTCTTCTCTGTCTCCAGGTATATAACCTGAGATGAGTCTCTGCTCCCTTGGTCATATTTACCTTCTCTTTGCCTAGAGTGAAGGGTGCTTTCTCTACCCACACTGAGCACCAGAGAGGGGCAGTGTTCCCATGTTTGGCGTAGTGATGGGGAGATAGGGCCATTGTGAGCTGAGTGTGTCTCGGGAGTCCAGCCCCCATGGTGCTGGCTCATCCTCTCAGACTCTTTGGGATGACCTCATGGTGGCCACTTCCTGAAAGAAGCAGGGACAGGGGTGGTGTAGACCACCATGGACGCACCACTTTCCTTTTATAATAAGCCAGATACTTGGTTTAATCTATACATGTCCTCTTCCAGGTTAATTTTCAGTTCCAGGGTGTGAGTATCTGGCCTTGTTTCAGAGTAACTGTATTTTCAGTAAATCTTTTCTGAGGATCTGTGGCACGACTCCTCCTCTAGTCAACCACACTGGATCCTCACATAAAGTCAAGTTTTGCATTTATTCTGTCCCCTGTGGAACTTCACTGCCTAGAAAAAGATGTAGCACTAAGTTATTGCTCAGTAATGAATTTGAAGCATCCCATCAGTACTGATCTCTGCTCTGCAGGATGGCTTCTGATTACCTTCTTTGTTTTCCTGAATGCCATTCAATGGCTAGTGTACTGTCCAAGGTCAAGCACAACATCCCAGCATGCCAGTGGGATGGCAGAAGACAGAAATGTAATTTTGAAGGTCCCAAATGAACTCCTTGGCAGCGGGGAAGAGGCCAGAGGACAGAGATAAAGGCAGGTTTTGAGGATTTTGACACAAAGCTGTTTTTAAGAATTTTATTTGCTAAAATATGACATTGTATCCTTACACTTTTGGCTCAGAAATGATCTTTCATGAGTGAAACCTTAGCCGACTTTGATGACTGTTTTTGGTTTTGCTGCTTATTTGTTTGATTTCCCCTCTTAATGTCTTTCCTTGGCAAATTAAAAAGTTCATCGAATTTTAAACATTCTACAATTAAGTACTCTAGGAAGGAGAAAACTGAACCCAAGAGAGATTTCCTGGCTCCTGTGTATTCACAGACCCAGACTGCAGTAGAACAAGAGGCACAATTCTTGGCTTTTTGTTTATAGCTAGTTCTGCTTTCTCTGCACACCGCTCCTTCCTCCGAGAGCCACGTGGAGAATAATCTCCTTACCAGCTTGCGGTCCCTCATCCGCCATATTTGCCATTTGGGCCATTTGCTATTTAGGGTTCTATTAGAAAATCAAGACTCTTCTTTCTAATTTTTCTGAGTTTATTCTTCTCTGAAAAGAAGGCATCAGGATCAAACACTGTCCTTTCTTGCCGTGCCCCTAAGGACGAGGTTATCACTTTGAGTCAGATCCAAAACGTGCTATGGTTTGGATCCTAATTATCCCCCAGAGGTTATGTACTAAGGACACAGCACCAGCCTGTGACATGACTGAGAGATAAGGGATCCTCTAAGAGGTGGAGACCAGGGAAAAGAAGTTAGGTAAGTGGTGCCTGCCCTTGATGGAGATCCTGAGGCCCTGGCCCCTTGGCCTCCTCTTACATTCTTTCCTTGATTCCGTGAGATAAGCAACGCTCTTTGTTTTATGTACCTGTGATGATATCTTCACAGGCTGCCAAGCAGTGGAGCCAACATACCATGGACTGAAAGCTCTGACAGTCTGAGCCTGCACAAACCTTTCCTCTTTCCAGACTATTGCAAGTATTGGTCACTGTGACTGATATTCAACATGAGGCCAAGTACTTTTTGTAAGTAACTTACCTGAGAGTAAAGCTTTTATTTAATCCTTTAAAAAATGTTACTAATTCACCTAGGTACTTTATTGTTTAAAATAACAACATAGAAGTGCATAGAATTAAATAGGAAAGTCTCAGCATCATGCTCTTCCCAGTAAACATGTTCATATAAAGCATTTCAAGTAGTTTTTTTCTGTGCATTTACCTATATACATAAGTAGTGTTCTAGGAATACCAAGTAAAAACCACTAGGAGTTTGTGAAAGAAACTCTTTCTCTCTCTCGATCCACTATACTAGCAGTATTTGCATCTGAGTTTTCAAGTGATTTATAACTTTTATACCTATGAAATGTTAGTAAAGCTAGGAACTCAAAAATCAGCAGGCTGAGGCTGCATGGGATATTTAGGAGTCAAAGGATGTAAGAAAACTAGTGGAGAGTATAACAATGTTGGAAACAAGAGAACTGGATAACTGACCATGGGTCAAAAGGATAAGGGGTGGGGTATTCTGTGTGGGGCGTTCCTGGACGCAGCGTTCTCTAGTCTCTCCCTTTGCTGTCTTGGTGTTGTCTGTATTGTGTGTGTATATATGTACGCATGTGTGTGTGTTGCAATTATCCAATTAAATTCTACATTTCACTGTAGGCCAGATCTTATTTCCAAGCGTGTGCTATCCCCTCAGCTAGAGGGCTGCCCACTGTTCAGCGCTAGGTAAATATTGAATGTTCACCATGTTGACCTCTGGTTTTATTTATTCTCATTTTTAAGGCTCACTTGACCTAAAGGTTGCTTAAACTGATAAGAAATCTCTCCCTCACGCTTAGCACTACATTGCCTCATGAAACTTCCTTCAGTTTTATTTTTAATTTTCTTGCCGTCTGCTCCAGAAACAGGCGGACAATGACAAGGTCATGCCAGATCAGGTACAGCAAGGACTAGTTATCAAACCTGACAAGGAAAATGGAATATCATCTCTTTGCAGATACCATAGCCCTGGATAAAAAAAGTCCAACTTCTCATAAGCCATATAACTGAGTGCTGCACCTTCCCATCCCACAGAATGTCTTGAATTCTACATAGAAGACATCTGGGCCACTATCATGAAGTATGCACTGTGATCACCATTGATGAACTCAGAAATTCAATGAATTTCAAGATTTAAAAGAACATTGAGTATATATTAATGCAACATACTTCTTTTTTATAGTTAAGTGATTGAAGACTGTGATGTGTTTATTGTTAGGAAGTTTTCTTTTCAAGCATGTGAACATTTGAAATCTCCCTTTCTGAAACTTACACCCACTCGTTGTCCATTAACTAATATTTGGAAACTGAACTCCTTATTATATAACAGGTTATGTGCTATGTGTTGAGGCTATTAAGATGGGTAAGCCACAACTCTTGCTTTCAACAGTTTTATAGTTGGCTTATAAGATAATTATAGAAATATGTAATCCATAGAAAGCTCCTACACAGTAAAGGAAAAAATAAGCAGAGTGAAATGGTAACATGGAATGGGAAAAATATCTAGTAGATACTCTTCTGATAGAGGATTAATATCTAGAATATATAAAGAAATCAAAAACACTCAAGAAAGAAACACCTTAATTGACAAACAGGTAAATGAATTGAGCAGAGAATACTCATAAGAAAAAGTACAAATGGGCAATAAGTGTATGAAAAATGTTCAATGTCTTTATCCACTAGGGAAATGTAAATCTAAACTATATTCTATCTCATCCCAGTCAGAACGGCTACCATCATGAATATAAAAAGCAATGAAGTTTGGTGAGGATACAGGGAAAACTTACCTTCCTACAATGTTGATGGAAATGAACTAGTACAAACACTATGTAAATCAGTATGGAGACTTCTCAAAGCACTAACGAATAGATATAACAATTGATGCAGCTATACTATTCCTTGGCATATTCCCAAGAGAATTAAAGGCACTATAAAAATACACATATGCCCATGTTTACAGCAGTGCAATCCACAAGAGCTAAGCCATAGTGACAACCTGGATGCATCTCACTGGGAGAATGGACAAAGAAAATGTGCTATCTACACAGAATGGAGGATTGCTCAGAAGAACAAAATGATGCCATTTGCAGGAAGGTGAAGTAGAGCTTTATGTTAAGTGAAATAAAGTCTCAGAAAGTTTATTGTCATGCATTTTCTCTTAACAAGCAATCTATAAATAAATAAATAAATAAATAAATAAATAAATAAAACTAAGGAGCAGTAACAGGAAACTTGAAAATAGACTTTTAACTCTAACCAAGTGAGCTTCCCAGCTGCCCCAAAAATAGACTTTTAAAAGATGGCAAGGAAATGGATAAGAGGAAAGGCTGCGGGAAGGAAGATGGGAACTGGGATGAAAATAATCAAAATAAGTTAGTCACATGCTCTATTATACCAAACTAATCTCATGATTCTGTATTGCAAGTACAGATCAGTAAAAATGAATATGATGTATGCACATGAAAAAGTATATGATGTATGCACATGGAAAGACACGTATGCTTGTACAGGAGGAGAATGGAGGAGCTCCTAACCACATCTAGGATGGCATGGCAAAGCCGGAGAGAATTCCTGCAGTGTGTGACATATCACATCTAGTTTGTTAACCATTCTGATATTTGATCAACCACTTGATGATTCAACCACATCATACAATTCAAGCATCCATATCTTTTCTCATGAACAGTATTATTTTCCCTGGAGATATAGTGATTGACTCATCATTTTCCCCACTTTACTTGCACCCCCGCGCAAACGCAATGAAACTCAAACAATCACTCCACACTTTGGTCATAATACCTGTCCCTTGGAGGATCCCTAACCTGATCTTCTCAGTGCATTTCATTTTACTGAAGACAGTTACTGGGTAAGGAGTGGGAACGTTATGTTGTTAGAATATGTGTTCAGTGCTTGGACTGGCATACTTACATTTTCTCTTTCTAGATATGAATGAGGAAATGTATCTCACTTTCCAAAAGAAGCTAACTTACATCCAACCAGAAGCCAACACTTGCTAGAACAGAAAACCAGACAGAAGCTAGTTTCTTGATCACATTGTTAACTATTGGATCAGCCAATCTTGACATACACATCAAAGTGTAGGCCTAATAAATACACTCACTCTTGAAATCACTTTGATTTAGATTTCTCTCTATTTGTATATGAAACCATCCAAAATGATCAATTTGTCTAAAGCTTTAGAGAAATGAAGAGATGTTAGGTCTATGGTTCTTTTTCTGGACAACTGTTCTAATAAGATTGAAAGGGGGAAAAGTTTCTTAGTTACAACTTAACTTTTGAAATCAGTTATGGTTCCTAATGCATAAAATCACATTTTCCTAGAGAGACACTCTTAATTAACTTCTAGTATGGATAGCAGTTGGAGGCAATCCACCTTGATAAGCACTGATTACACATCTACTCTTTGGCCTACATTATGCTAGAAACCAAGACATGTATATGCAAAGTGGTTCTCAATAAGACATTGTTCTTTTCTTCAGTGAGTTCAAAGTCTTTTGGAAATCAAATGTAATAGAAGCTTGAGCTTTGGTGTTTTATGCTTAGTTTCAAGACACGCTTCCTCTGGTCTGTATCAGGGACTATGCATAAGCTATCTCATTTAATCTTCATATCCCCATTAAAGTGATTATTCATGAATAAGGAAATTAAGTTCAAAGGGGTATCTAATTTTCCCAGAATGACTTGTTGGACATTATGGCACCTGTAAATTGAATATTAGATTGAGTTCAAAGCCATAGGTATATCCAAAGTTTTGGTGGGATCTCAATGTATCACTACTAGCCAATACTCCTGACAGCCAGTTTTGTCTGTTGTGTTGTTGTCTTGAGGATATGCTCGGAAGTCAAAGGTGGTGTTCAATTTGTCCTTTACCAGGAAAACTACTTCCCAAATTGGCAACAAGAGCCATCTGATGGCAATTAGGGCAAACAGCAAGAGCATTAAACAAACTTGTTTACTCATTCATCCACTGAGTGAAGATTTATTACACCTAATATGTGCCAGGCATTGTGCTAAACACAGTGAAGAATATAAAGATACATGAGGTTCAGTTTCTGCTTTGAAGTCCTCACAACAATGGCTTCTGTGTATCAGATGATGTCTATTAGGCATTTTTCACAAATCATCTATAATCTTTAAAATGGATTGCAGTCTAAGTGTGTTTGTTCTCTTTCCATTGATGAGGATTTTGAGACTTGGAAAGGCTATATTCAGGCGTCACAAGGAAAGCAAAAATTTGGAAGCAAATCTGACGCCCACAACTTGTTTTATTTTGTTGGTGTCATTTGATCAAATTTATCTGAAGCCTGAACTTGTGTAAGAGACACTGGTAGTTTTCCCGAATGTTCCCCTTTTGCTGTCTGTGCCTACTAAGTAACGTTCATTACCTTGAACGCTGCGATTAAGAAAGTGCCATGTTTACTGTTGGCAATCTGTAGATTCACATCATGTATTTTCAGCTCTGTGACACAAGATCATCCTTCCTAAGGTTAATGAAGTGACCGACCTCTAGAAATCTGAGATCTGAACACTTTATTTCAAATTTTGTTGGCCCTGACATGGTATTGTTTATTTGTTTGGGACAGGCTTTCTCTGTGTAATTCAGGTTGGACTTGAACTCACTATGTAACTGAAGCTTCCCTCAAACTCACAGTGATCCTCCTGCCTCAGCCTCAAGTCCTGGAATTATAGGCATACACCATCACACTGGGCTGTTTTTTATTGTGGGGTGTGGGGGTTTTTTTGTCATGATAGGTATTCTTGTCTCTACTATAAATGCTATGCACTTCCATACATATTGTTTCATGACTTCTGTTTTGTAAATAATGCTCAAGGCCTTTCACATTACCAGTGAAGGCCCAAGATTCAAATTCCAGTGCTCTCTGTCTAAAATAGTTTTAAGTAATGTGACAGATCAGTACATTTACAGGGCTATGTCCAAGTTAGTTCTATTTTCTGCTAAACAAGATGTAAATACATGCTATGATTTTTCTATGGTGATAAAAATTTTTAACAGCATTTATTCTCTTCCCATCATTCCAGTTACATTATTATTTTCAGAATTTTAAAATCTTTTAGTACGTATGTGTAGTATATAATGCGTACATTCTTTATGGGGGGTTGGTACATGAACATGATACATCTAAATTCCTTTTTTCATCCAATTTCCCCTCCCTCCCTCTCCACCCTCCCCCATCTCTTGACCCCTTCCTTTTTTGGTACATGTATGTCTGCATCCTCTGCTGTTTTTCCATGGCGTCTCATAATCGCGAGTCCTGGCTCCGCCCTCTCTCCCATAACTATTCCCAGAGGCCATCCTTAACTGTGCTGCAGCCGGCTCTCAGTCAAAGTTTCATGAGAAATATCTCTTTGTGGCATTTGCCAAGGGGAAAAAAAATCTCCCAAGATTCTCTAAATAGAATAAAGTAATACTTTGCTCATAGTCTTATAAGTTTTTTCTTTTTTAAAAATTTTATGAGTCTTCACAGCAATAGGACACAGACAGCTTGACTCATGAAACCTAGTGGAGTAGACTTTCTTCAAAACTTTGGCATGGCTACAACAGTGATTTACTTTTCCTGGCCTCAGGTAACTTCTGGGGGAATATTTTCTTATTTTCCGGAAGAAGAAATTGTCAAAATTAAACTCGTGAGACTTGTTGTTTAAATCAATCCTTAGGGTAAAGTAGAACAAAGATTAAGACCTCACGCGGGAAAGGCTCCTATATCTTTTATTTTTATTTCTTTCTGAAGTTCTTGATCACACATGAGATTTTTCCATATTTCTAGCACTTTTCTATATTTCTCCTGTTTGAAGGCTCCAAGGGGGTAATCGAATTAAAGACAGAGTGAATGAGAAAAGGGCAGGATCACCCTTTGCTATAGTTGACAGCTGTGATTTTAGAGCCCTACCATGAGAAACTGGAGATAGAGTCAGACTAAGACTACCATCTAATTGTGAAAAAATAAGTATACAGAGCACAGATGCCTACCTTTAAATAAAATATCCAAAATCATTTTTTTCCACTAACGCTTCTTGGCAAAGTAGTGAAAAACCATGGCCAAGAACTCTGATGTACACTGCCCAGTTCCCACTTTAGCTACTTAATAACTGCAAGTGGCTTAAAGTCTTTGGGTTAATAATAGTTACTACCTCACAGGATTGTGGCAAGGTTTAAGTGAAATGAAAATGCAAGTAAAACACTTAGCAGAGCGTCTCTTGATTGTAAACGTGCAGTAAGCATTCTATCTGTTGGTGGTATTATTATTATCATTTTAACTTTTTCCTAAATGTAAGTCTTTAATGAAGTCCAAGTGCCCAGATAGGAAACTTTCATTTGGTTTTCTAGTCAGTACCTCAAGTTTATAATCCTCTATAAATTAAGTGGGCTTTTCTAACATCAAAGTTAGAGGACAAATACCACTGGTTTAGGAAAAGGTTAAAAAAAACTACAGTTTGAACATTAATGATACGTCCTCAATGCATGCTGGGTGAAGCAATCAACCTTCATTTCCTATACAGGGCTAGATTCCTTAACAGAGGTATTGATGCAGAGGGGATCTATCATGCAAACTCTCAGTATCTATCTTTAGGAACTGTACCATAAAGCTAATATTTTGGGGGGAAGAATGCTTGGCATAATGCCATTAGAGAGCCATGAGTTGTCAGGGGTGATTTGAAAGCTACATATTGAATGTTTCACTGGTTATCCAGATTCTGAAACATAGCCCTGAAATCCAGCAACCTTCTACACTTAGCCCTTTGGTACAGTTTATTAAATTTCTGATTACCAAACACTGAACTAGGCAAAGGGATGATTGGAAGTCAGCTTTATAATCAAGAAGCTTATTTGATATTTTAGAATATAAGAAGCATAGATGCTCCAAAATTAAACTACTTATCCTAGATCATTTTCTTTTTTTTTTTTTTTTTTTTTTTCCCAGGACCTAGCTGGCTGTGTGGGCTGTGGACTCCTGTTTAAGGGAAGCGAGCCCCTGTGCAGGAAGATTCTAATTCAAGATTAGCTTCTTGCTTTACTATGTAATTACAGAATTGTCAGGCTCACTGTCTCTGTGAAATGAGAATCACCATAGCGCACAGAGATGCTGCGACATCACTGTGAAGAGCTAACTGCCAGGAACTGGCGTATCCCAGCCTCTTGTGGCCTTAGACTGAAAACCTGCTGTAGTGGAGCCCCGGAGGACATTTTGGTGGGGCTTGCTGTTCTGCTTCATCCTGTACATGGGCTCAGGCTTTCTTTGTATTGGATATTTTATGAGTAGAGGATCTAGTTCAAAATGATACAATGAATTTGAGAGGGACAACTTGGAAGGGACTACCTAAAAATTAGCATGTTAAAAATACTACTTTGGAAGTCCCTGAAAGAATTCTGCATGCTCTAGTTGGACAAGTACAAACCACTTATGTATTGGCATCTGGGCAGGAAGATCTTCAGTGTACAAGTCTGTCCAGGAACTGGTGAGCATTCAGCATCTCTGGGCCTTGCTTACCAGATGGCAGTGGCACCTTTCCCTATGCCAGTTATTGTGACAACTACAACTGTTCCTATGTATGTGCCAACAC